>VYZU01023344.1:0-15880 GCA_013401355.1 Ceyx cyanopectus | reverse complement strand
GTGTTAAACCATTTGCTTTAAGAAGAAATAAAGTGAAGTAACTACCTAAGTAATGCTAAAGATTGTTAGGGCTTTTTTTAGTCATGTACAGGGCAACATACTTATTGATACATCCCTGATGAATCTGCTGCTTTCCTAAAATTCAAGTTCTGGATAGATTAATGGTTTAATACCTATATTTGACCACTAAGTTGCTACTATGCAATAAAACAAGTGTTCTTTTGAAGCTCAGCTGAAGCTTGTTGTCTGTGAATGTCCATTGCTTCTTTATTTCTCTTTCTTGTGGTGTATGGTATTCATTTGAATGCTTTGTAATTCACTGTGAACCATTCATGAAGTATGGTTCTGCAGGTGAGAATGAGGAGAAAAAACAAACCAAAATGCAATCAAAGGCAAAACAGTGAAGTTGCAATTTGCTTGATTGCACAGGGTTTATAGAAATCTAGTGCAGTAAATGTAAAGCCTAGCATTATAAATCTGTTAAATCAAACATGATTTGAAAGAAATTAGAAATGAAAGAAAAAGTGAATATAAAATTCGAAGTTAGTACATAATTTTAATGCTTGAGTAGCGTGGGGACTACAGCATTTGCCTTCTGTTAAGGGGGCTGTATATACCTTTTACTTCCAGAAGACTTGTTTCACAAGGCCGGTTTCAAAAAGAGTTTAGTGGAAAAAAATTACTTAAAATCCTAACCACATTTGTAATTGTACAACCTTAAAAAAAAATGTCAGGGCTGAAGCTTGCTGGGGAGTTAATTCTTATGAAATACTGTGATAAATGTGGCTTTCTGTCTAATGATTTTCCTGCCAAATGTTTTTTGTAGGCATTACTTTATTCTGTCCTGGTGACTTTAAGGTGTGGTACCTTTTGCAATTCCCAGGCCTGTTTTTATTTATTTATTTTTTAACATTATTGTTATGTGATTGAGTTTACTGAACACAAGGTTTCTCTTGAGAGCTTTTTATCTCCTAGGCCATACATAGCAGTCTGCTTTCCATCTGTTGGTGTCATGTCTACCCTACCTAATTTAGTCTGTTACATGCTCTTAGTGGCTTAGTTTTATTAGTTATTCTTAAATTCTTAAACAATACCTGACAACTTAGAATTTTGGCAACTTTTCATTAAGATCAGAGGTATCAGTTTGATACAAATCTGAGCCGTACAGGTTATACATCACCTTACGTAAGTAAGGTTTTGTCACCTTTTGGAGATCAAAAATATTAATTATTCTTTTGTCTACTATAGCCTCTATGTTCACTTATTGTTCATCTGCTAAGTGTTACTGTGATATAATTATTTTATATCTTGATTTAAATCACCAAAGATGAAATTGTTTGTTTACTTCCTAGAGTCTGACTTTTGGTTGTCAGCAAAATGTATGACAGCTCGTGTAATTCGGTAGGAAAGCAATACTAAAATAATATTTTAGGAGCTCATGTACACTATAAAAACAAGAATTGGTTTAGTTAATAGAACTTTAACTACATTAACATCTTGTTTAGGGTCCTGTGCTTTAATGAGCTTGCTGTCCTTATATGGATGGCAGAGCTGAAGTTACCCATTGACTTATGTGGATACCAAAACACCCCAGAGAACTGGGGCCAGCTGAGGAGTAATTTACTAGAAGTTAGTACATATTAGTAAATGGCTGAAATCTTACGGATTTGCATGTAGACATAAACATGGTGGCATGTAGACAACCTTTTCAGTGTTAGGGCATAGTGACTGAATTTTATAATTCTTTGGAAGATTATGACAATACTGACAAGTTGGTTAGTTCCTGAGGACAAATATTGATGCTTTTGTTTCTAAAGAGCTTTGAGATAACAACTTCATACAGTCTAATGAACAGTACTGTAACTATGGAAAGCCACTAAAGCTTTCAGAGTATCTAAACCTTCATATTGGGATTAATTTTCAAGAACGAATTTATATACAAACCCCTGTGCTGGGTGCAAATTTTTAAAACCCTTTCACAAGATGTGAGAATAGCATGGCAAAGCAGTCAAAAGTTTTGTATTTCAAGGAATTGGTGAATAAAATAATAAGACTCATTAAAAACTAGCAGTTTAGGAAATGATGTAGTAGAACTCTTTTTTTATTTTTTTTTTCTCATTCTTTTAAAAGTCTACAATGCAACAGAAACATTCATGTTTCTGTGACATTTTCTTTCTGACAAAATTTTAGCTCTGTCCTGGAATTTCCTGACTGGCAAACTGGATGATTTTAGAAAGGGAGGAGAGGGGGCAAATAATTTTTTTTCTGAGGGCTGTAAGATTTCCTTAAACACATCTGTTAATTCATTAATATTTATAATAATTCCTCCTCTTCACCAGAAATTGTTTCCAAAGGTTGTCGGACATAGAGGACTGACTTTATCTCTGTGCTATTATCAGGGTTCTTTTCAGTATACCTGAAGAGAGGTTTGGGATCCAGTTTTTAATTAAAGTTCATGCTACACATAAACCTAGTGAAACAGAAGTGTGTTTCTGTCACTGCGTAACTCTCCTACCTTCCCTCTATTGCCAGGCCTTTGAAACTCTGGGCAAAATAATAGGATAGAATGTGCCTTTTGAGCCAGCACTCAACTGGTGGTATCTCCCACTTAACTCAGACTAACAGAGGGTCTGTTTCTGCATCAGAATTAATCACAGAATCACAGCTATTATGAGCTGGAAGGGACCTAGAAGATCATCTAGTCCAACCCCCCTGCCTGAGCAGGATCACCTAGACTAAGCACCCAGGAACAGATCCAGGCGGGTCTTGAGTGTCTCCAGAGATGGAGACTCTATTAGAATTAATGTGACAAAGACCTCATGAAAGTTTCAGGCTTTAAGCATGGATAATCTGTACTTTTTTTACAGAGCAGCATGAAACAAACTTTCTATTACCCTCTTGTTTTTGTCACTGACAGCTTGTCCTAATCCACTTATTTCTTCACTTTAGGGAAATACAGTACCAGTGTGGGTCAGATACTTTTCTCACTCACACTTCACAGAGGCAGTTATACAGCATGCAGTAGGAGAAAGATAAAGTTAAAAGGTAGATAGGAGCAATATGTAAATCTTTTATGTAAATTAGGTTAGTTAAGAGACCAACTGGGCTTTTTTTTTTTTTTTTTTAGTTAGTTTGAGGCATTACTTCTCCTGAAGCAATCCGGCATTGAAATGCACTTTGTGTACTTGTGTCTGAGAGTATCTTCATACACTTAACTTCCATTCCTTGTCCAGAAAATAACCCAGCTGTAATGAACTTAGCCATTCCTAGGTCTGTTCCTATTTAAATTCTTGGGACATGGAAGAGCAGACCAGATCAGAACCACACTAATTCTGAGGCTTTCCAGATCACAGTGCCATCTGGAGGGGTTCATTCAAGTTCAGTGCCCTTGGTTATTAGCACTGACAACAGTACTCTCTAACTTGATACAGACTGCTAAAAAGGTGAAGACAATTGCTCTGCATGCTGTTCCTCTCACTGTCCTGAGTTGTCCTCGATGGTTCTTCACCTGTGATTGTTAATTGTGGTGATCCTCTTGGTTTTCTTCAGAGTACTGCAAATGACAGACTATCTCTAAAGCTGAGTCTCAAGCTTGTATTTAGGTGGCGACTACAGCATTTCTTCTTTGGAAATTTCCATAGACTTAATGTATTCTTCTAACACTTGTAAGCCACTTAGGTGTCCATAAAGGGAGACATTGTAAGGTCTTGCTCATGTTGTTTGGGAAAATCTGAGTGCAGCATGAAAAAGAATAGGTTGGAAATACCTCATTCCTGGCTGACTATTTTCTTGTTCATTCAGTCTAATGTCCTTTTAGTAAATTCAGCATCTGTTGAATAGAAAATATAAACTAATGTTCCACTTACCACAACAGATAAGCAGATTGAAACTTGAAAAGAACATAAAGTCCCTACTTAAAATTGGATTTTCAGCTTTGTGACATACTATGTTGAATATATTTACTGATTTCATGCTCAGTTATCTTCTTTCTATAGGCTTTTATTTGGAAGGAGTTGCAATACTTTCCTAGTTGTTGATAGAATAGAATAATAGAATAGACATTTTTCTAGTGAAGTCTGTTTATTTATCCTTTGTATTTGATAATTTTCCATATATCTAGCTCTGTTATTCTTTTCTTGGTATAGACATCAGGAACCTAGAAGATGCAGGCAGCACTAAATTTGCCTACACTTCAGGAGTTAAACTGTGCTTTAGCAACACAACCCTTGGTGCTTTTGAAAATATGGCAAATGGCAAAGTGCCACTTTCTTCTCTTACACAGATACTAGTTAGCCTGCTCAAGACCTCTTTAGGGGGTGGCCCATCAAGCTTTTACAAAATTTGCTGGCCTAACAACAAGTAAGTTTTAAACAACCTAGGGGAGGCTTTACTACCTAAATCTCAAGTGGTGGTGTCTCCAAGCCTCTCTTCCTTCTCCCTTTTGATCTGCTGCTATGACCATGAAAACATACCTCTGCAAGTTACAGCTCTCTTTTCTCTCAAGGGTAAGTAGTTCCTAATAGTGGTTGATTCTCCTCTGCTTTTCTGTCTTTCTGATAGTTGGAGGATGCTAGCATTTAAAAGCTAAGGTAATGGTGCACTAGTTGTCTGTAATTTTGCTCAGACTGTAATGTGGGATTGGAGCTACTATGTTTGGGACTCCTAAGTAGAAAGAAGTTATAATTAGATCTAGACAAGTAAAACCTAAATATATGTTATTCTGTTCAGTTGTCCTCTTTCTGTGTAAAATCATTTAGAAGAGTATACCCATTGCTTATCTGATTCTGCTCTATTGTAGGCTTGGGAATTTCAGTAGGTGTTTTTCTGTTGATAAGAGGCAACATGTCATGTGCAGCCACAGAATTTAGTGCTAACGTCCAATCTTTCAAACTAATGGAAAGCTGAGCAGCTGCTGTAAATGGCATCTCTGGAAATCTGAAAATATACATGTAATTCTTCCTGAATATATATATATTAGTTTTTTATGCATTAAAAGGAAAGAAACAGTTTCATTCTCAGAGTATAGCTTGTTCTATTTATTACAATTAAGAATTAAATTGTACACTGGGTAATTTATAGGTATAATTCAGACAATAAACTTAGACTCCATAATATAATTATTTTAATTGCTGTAAAGTGGACACATGTGTTTCCAAGAGGATTGCTTTTTTATTATTTTTATTTTTTTTTGGCCTAGAAGCAGGACTTGAAAATCTATGAGCTAGGAATTACAAGTTGTTTTAGATGCAAAAGCTGATAGTCAGTGATAAGGAGCAAAATAATCTGTAACTCAGTACTAGAAAAGACTGGTGAAATTTTCATCAGGACTCAGGATCCAAGGATTTACCAGCATGATGGGAAAAGTTTTGGCATTATCAGGCTGATATGCCTGGAAAACAGTTGTTGTGGGGTTGACCTTGGCTGCACACCAAGGTCCCACCAAAGCCACTCTGTCAATCCCTGTCCCCTCAGGTGTACAGGGGATAGAAAACTATAACAAAAAGCTTGTGGGTCGAGACAAGAAAAGGGAGACATCTCTCACCCATTACCATCATGGGTGGTAAAACATACTTGACTTGGGGAAAAAAAAATAAATTATTACCGGGGGAAAAAAAAATAATTATTACCAATCAAATCAGAGGAGGATAATGAGAAATAAAACCAAATCTTGAAAAGGCTTTGCCCCCCACCCCTCCCTTCCTCTCAGGCTAGCCGTTAGCCCCAGTTTTCTCTACCTCCTTCCCTACAGTGGCACAATGGGACAGGGAATGGAGGTTGTGGTCATTTCATCTGCTGCTCCTTCCTCTTCATGGGGAGAACTCCTCCTACTGTTCCCCCTCTGCACTATGACACAGCCTTTCACAAACTTCTCCAACGTGAGAAAATTCTTCATTAAGCGCTCCAGTGTAGGCCCCTTCCATGGGGTGTAGTCCCTCAGAAACAGGCTGTTCCACCATAGGTCCCTCATGGGGTCACAAGGCCTGCCAGCAAACTTGCTCCTCTGTGGGCTCCCGTCTCTCCATGAGTCCACAGATCCTGCCAGTAGCCTGCTCCGGTGTGGGCTTCCCACAGGGTCACAGCCTCCTTTGGGCATCTACCTGCCCTGCTGTGGGGCCCTTCATGGGCTGCAGGTGGATATCTGCTCCACAGTTAACCTCTGTGGGTTGCAGGGGAACAGCCCACATGGCCTTCACTGTGGGCTCCAGGGGAATCTGTGCTCTGCTGACTGGAGCACCTCCTCCTTTTACCCTAACCTTGATGTCTGTAGGGCTGTTCCTCTCTTGTATTCTTACTCCTTTCTTCAGCTGCAGTTGTGCAAGGAGGGTTTTTTTCTTCCTTTCCTTCTAGAAGCTTCTCATAGCCACCTCTGTAGCTCCCTCCACTACCAAAACCTGGCCACACAAACCCAAAACAATAGGGTAATGGAATGTATAGTTGTATAACCCTTTATTTGTATTTATAGTTTGTATTTATATATCTTATATAGTTTATACAGTTGTATCACCCTGCATTTTGTTCACCCTGGATAAACTCTTTTTCTAGAAATACAAAATATGGAAGTATTTTTCTGTTTTAATTAAAGTTTTAATTCTACAAAATGTATTGTCCTTAATTGCCATGACTGCTGATGGACTTTTTCCTGCTTGCCATAGTAGTGTAGACAGATCCTCAGCTTTAGTTCATGACTCCCATTTTCTGAAGGGATTAACTATCAGAGACTCCCCTGTCTTGAGGAGCATCACAGTGTATTTGTTCAGTATGAGCTTTCTGAAAGGTGCTTCTCTCATTTCTAGTTTATAAAATTGGATTAAAAAGGTGAATTTGAAGCTATACTGTATTAGTAGCAGTTTTGTGTATAAATGAATGTGCAGAGTAAAAAGTGCTATGATTTGTGCACATACCTGTAACTAATAGCATAGTTTCTTTCCAAAACAGCAAATGCTCATACAGAAATTGTTAGTTGAGAGCTCGTGTAATACAAAAATATAACAGTTTAGTTTGAATATGCATTTGCCTTTTATATGTGCCCATCATCAGTAATGCTTAAACAAGAAAAAAAAAAAAGGTGTTTACAACTGCCATGGTAGAGTTTAATCTGTTAATTTGGAAGAAGTGAAAGTCGACAACTCAATTTTGAGGGGAGAAAAATCCAGCATGCCCAGATGCCTCCACTAAAATATGCAAAATACTTGAAGGAGAGACATGGAGTAATTCACTTGTCCTTGAGCTATACATCCGATTTCATAGACAAAGACAGTAAAGCTGCTTTAAAAAAGCCAACTTAACTTTCCATTACGGTAGGTTTCAATCAAGTTGGTGAAGAGAGCTCTAGACTAGCGGCACTATGATGTGTCTTTCATGCTTTAAAAATAAGTAAAAAAGCAAAATCTTTCAGTAGTTACCCTTGAAGTCAGGCTGTATGTTTTGTTGCATTTGGATAAGTTCTGCTTGTCTTTTGTGTAAATTGAAAACTATTTTGCTGGAGTGAATTTGCACTCTTAGGAGAATGTAGTAATGTCATAAAAAAAAACAACTGGAAGATTCACTCTTCCCATTTTTGAGAAGCTAAGTCTGTGGTGGGTTTTTTTTTGTTTTGTTGTTTTTTTTTCTTAAACTTCGAAGTCAGGAGGAGACCATCCTTTTTTTTTTTTTTTTCCTGTTCAGAATTTGTGGAGCTTACAGGCTTTTTTTTTCTGTAATAATGAAAGTTGCCCATTGGAAAAAGAGAGAGAGAAAAAAATCATTATGAACTAATCAGGGATGTAGTAGGGAGGAAGTAAGTGTTAAATACATAGGTGAGCATATTTGGCTCAGCAAATCATCAGGTCCTCCTGTAAACAGAGCAGGAGCCATACACCAAGCTGCCCTAAGAATGGAGAGGAGGCTGAAGAAACCCAAGGAGAAATACAAATAAAGAGACATAAGCGTAAACTAACCAGAAGTCAGAACTGATCTGTCAGTGATGCCCTTACTTAGAGGCTTCTCAGCTATCTTTGGGCCAGATGAGAGCTAGAGAGCCCTTCAAGTGACGGCTTGCACTGTAACCAAAAGGTGACTGGGAAGGGAGATCCATGTGTCCTGCTTCATTCTGCTGAAGAGGCTGGATGGAAGCCTGGCTTTCTCGATTGGTGAATATCATGAGCAAACATACTAGCTTTCTATAGGTGTTTCTTAAAATTGATGAAAAATACATGATTTTGGGGTATTAGTTGATGTACCAAAAGTATTTAAAGCTTTAGGGTCTTTATTTGCATGCTTTATTATTTACATTGGAGCTATATTTATAAAAGATACTGTAGCATTTAGTCAATGTTGCATATCTTCAATTGGAAAATAATTATTTTTGTTAACAGATTTTGGTGGTAGTATCTGGTTAATTTCAAATTTTAATAGGTAAAACCTGCCATGTTTGTTTTGCTTATTTGAACAGAAATTCTCTTCTTGTTAAGAGAAAAAAAAAAAAAGTGGTTGTGTAAACCACTATAAAGTGATTAAAAGTGATAAGCTCTTCAAAAGGCAGTTCCTTCCAGTATTTGAATAGCTTACAAACTAATTGGTTTTTCAACTGTGTGCCTGGCTCACCTGTGACTTTTTGTTCATCAGTATGTTTTGCTACAAGGTAGTATATCTTGTAACTTGCTCACTGTTTGATTTTAGGCTATTCCTTCATTATGTGTTTTGTTATTTATTTGATGTTTTCAGTAACTTGATCTGCTTTTTGAGTTTTAACAAACTTTTTATAAAACATATATTGATACTTGGTGGAAGAATGGTTTGCTTTTATCTGGTTTGGTTTAAAAATTAAAAGTAATTTCTTTAAATTAATTTTGAGTTATTTATTACTGCAAAATTGAAAAATTAGATCAGAGGTGATCTCATTGCATTTGTCGTTTATAATGACATTTCCACCTTTACCTTTGAACGTTTTGATTTTTAGATATCAGTTTGCATAACAGTAGCTTGCTAGTGCTGTGCCAAAAAGGAATTAATTGAGTGTTGTTTTAGGTTTAAGAATTCTTTTAAAGCCAACTGTGTAAGCAGAGAATTATCTGACCGTGTCTCAGATATGCAGTGTTAACTTCCAGCTTGTATTCAGTAGTGATTAGTTTGAAGCTTTATGCAGAACAGCTAGTAAGCCCTTATAGAGGATGTCATTAGTAATAAAGAGGAAAACTTTCACCTTTAACAAGATTTTTTTTTCCTTACAGCTTGCTCAGTTCAGGCAGCGGAAGGCACAATCTGATGATCAGAATGGATCAAAGAAGCAGAAAAAAAAGAAGAAAATGGCAAACATCAAAGATGAGGAATCAATACAAGATGGGATTGACAGCAATCGCTTTCGAGGTGATGAAACATCCATGTGCAGCAGCCGGAGGGGAGCAGCTGCTCCTGCTGACTTTGCTACTATCAGGACTTTGCACAGTGGAGAAATTATCAAACACAACCAGATTTACACTGTTGAGGTAAGTATGTCTCAGACTGTAGCCACTTTGCGGGGGGAGTAGTCTATTGATTTTGAGAGTGGGAATAAAAGAATTATATGAGATTTTGGATGCTTGTTCCTTGCCTCCTCTGTCCTTAGTATGTCCAGAAAATATGCTTTCTACCTACCTGCTGACATCAAGTTTTCTGTGGTAGTCAGTAGATTATGAAAAGTTGGTTGGTACTGCTGTGCTCTCTAAAAGGGCAAAAAATGGTTTTCTTTTATTGCTTCATTTTATGCATATTGCTTTATTAGAAGTTTACAAATTGCCATGGATTTTTGATCACTGCAGCCATGGCTACAGCAAATGCAAATCTAAACATTTTTATTATATCCAGAATACAATTTGAGTCGTTCTGGTTAATGAGGAGGAGTAATTTAGAAAATACTACTGTAGTACTGAATGGCTTAAGAGACTGATAAACAGTTACTCTACTTTTATGACTTAATGAAATATAATTCTAATTGATAGAGACTGAAAGTACCTGCTCCCAGAAGGTTGTAAGATGCCCCATGTGATACACACTGTCAGTCCAGTTCAGTTGCAAGTGGACATGAATTAATTTAATGTAATGTGTTGTTCCACATGTGAGAGACAAGGGATACTGATGTTATTTACAGAATAGCTTATTCCACTCATGAAAGCAGTGCCCCTGAAAGAACATGGGTCATTTTGAACACCATTATTTAATTTCCAGCAGCTGAAAAGTCATAGAGAAATGTCACTTTCCAAAAAATTATTGCATTTGTATTATTAAAAAAAAGAAAGAGAGAGGTTTGCCCTGGTGGAGGGGCAAACAGACTAAAATCATACATGCAAATAAATAATAAATCCATTTGTTTTACAATTTTAAACCTACAGTTTATTGCTACACTCGATATTTTTAACTTTATAGATAGACTTTTTTAATATGTAGCCTTTCACAGCTCATGTTAGGGTTTCAGAATTGTTTGTAGAAACTCCGTAATCTGTTCAACTCATAGCTTTTCCTGGAGGAGGTAATATTTTTTTACTGTTAGATAATATATAATTATAATTTAATATTTTAAATAATTATATAAACTGTTAACATTTATATAAAAATACCAGAATGACTGTTTTCATAGGTGAAAACAAAACTTTTTTGTCTTCTAGGAAAAGAGAAAGGTGTACTTCAAGAAATACAGCACACTATCTACAGCTAAGGAGAGAGGATGACTAGAGCAGAGAGCTGTTTAGAATGAATCACTTAAACTGTTGTTTAAAAAATATTATAGTCTACATAAATATGGTAACTACAGGAAGGAACTTTCTTAACCAGATATATTTTGAAGTGCATCTTGATTATATGTTACAGATGGACTCTGCTGATATACTTGATGTCAGGATAATTATCTTTGCTACAACTGGAGAACCATAGTGAAGTACAGAATCATAGAATAGTTTAGGTTGGAAGGGACCTCTGAGATCATGTAGTGCAGTCTTGTGGTCAAATCAGGTCTAATTAGATCAAGTTGGTCCTAGTAGCCTACATTGGCCTCTGAGTGCTAACTGTACAAGACATAGATGAATTTAAAAAAAAAGTGGAGGAAATGCAATTGCTAAAGATTGCACATGTAGATATAATCTTCAGTTTGGGTATGATTTTTCTGAGGTATGCCTTATTCACAAAGCAACTTAGCTTATATTTAAATAAATAAATATAGCAAGACAGATTTGTTTGTTTGTTTTTAAAATGTAGCTTGAAAAGAGTAATTGTGATGATAAGTGATCTGTAACTTGACTCTTCTGAGTTGCTCACCTCTTAGTGATGTCTAAAACAGTCTTCATTTCCACCAAAAAAACCCTGTTCCAAATTGGGAGAGCATTTTTCTTTATTATGTGTTCTCTGTGGCCTGTCTATTAATGGGAAATGAGTAATTGGTATCTTGGAATTGGAAGATGATTTCTGAATCTCTGTCTGTGCAGTATTAATAGAAGAGGAAAATTCCTGAAGTAGTTCCAGTGAATCTCATAACCTGCTAGTTTTAGTCTTGTAAGTGCAATGGTTTGGACAGAGAGCCTGTATTACAGTAATGGAATTAGAGTTTGCTTAGTTGCAATGGCAGCCAATGTAATAGGCAGTTTCAGGCTAATCTCTGCAATGGAGAATTAGACACAGCTTCCTTGAGCTGTTTACTCTTCCACCCAACATTAAATCTTCATAGGTGATAGTTTTGTGGATAGCAATTATTTCCGTGCAGTTTTTCAAGTAGGATTTTTTTAGTTTCCAGTGAAATGATCATGTCCAAATACAAGTTATAAGTAGTTCTCTTACTCAGTATGAATAACAGAGAGTGAAATAGAGGTACTTCTCTAGGAGCTTACTCCCCATCTGTAGCTAGAGTCCCTTTTAAGAGAGGGCAAAAATCTGTTTAGAGAATTTGAAGTTACTTTTTGCAGTCATCACTTTCCCTTTTTTGTTCTTCTGTCTCCTAAGGGTAGGTCCCTCGGGCAATCCCTCAAGTTACAGAAACTAGTTGAGAAACGATCATTGTTTTGTACTGTATTTATCCATCCCATTTTAATTTCTGTCTGAATTTACTTGTAATTTCCATAAGGTTTTCCATCCACTGTCAGAGGAACAGTTTATTTGCAGGATTTATTACAGAAATGCCGGTTGTTATTGCTTGGTTAAAGTCTCTGGGTCTCGTTAAATGTTTTTTGCTTTTGCTCAAAAAGACAATAATAAGTTTGGTTTATAGTTGCCTTTAGGTTTTATCTTTAATCTGTTGCACCCTGGTACCTTTTGGTCTTGACAACTACAGTGACCTTTTCCATGTAGAAGCAAAAATAATTTCGAAAACACAGCTCAGGAAATAAATTGGATCAGTGAAACTTTTGGGTTTAGGATTTCTTCATTTTGTGACTTCCTGCAATTGAAAATGGAAGTCAGAAAAAGCCATTTCTAGGTTAAGTAGTTGCTGAAATCACCTTCTCTGAGACCTCTTGAAATGATGCATTGGAACAGGCTGTTTTGCAAAAATGTACTGATTCCAGGAAAGCAAAAAAAATAAATTAACATGTGGCACAGGAAAATTGTCCTCGAGTCACCTGGGTAGTAAAAGCTATTATACAAAGCTTCTTAGAAAAGAAAAGTTCAAAGTTCTGTAATGAAGAATGCCTGCTAATTGACTAAGGTTGGATTAGTAACTCGTCTTTTGTTTTTCACAGGACAAATCCATTTGGTAATAGTTTTAGAATAGCTTAACTGTTTACTCAAGTAGATGATGAAGTTATAGCTCCATGGTCATTGTTTCTTTTCTAGAGCTAACTCCAGTTGTTAGTGCCTGACATTTGACAGTCAAGGAACAGAAACAGAGTGAGAGGGAAACACTGGGTAGGATTCTAGAGAATTCTGAGGAAAAAAAGTGACAGAAATATGGAAACACAAGCAGTATAGAAAAACTGAGAGTATGCTTCAGTGAGAAAGGGCTTATGCGGTGCACGTGGATATGGCATTCTGATGATAGAAGCATAAAAGCAGAGAGCAACTAAGGGCTTTGACTAGACAAGAAATATTCTGGGATGAGAAGGCAAATAAATGTTTGGAAATGGTCAGTTCAGTAGTAAAGTAGAAGATAATAGATTCTCAGCAGCATAGTTCTGACTGAAACCAGTCCTGTTTTCATTTACCATCTGGCCAAGAGTTTTCTGGCATATTTTGCCAGAAGCAATCAGAATCTTAATTCAGAGACATGGGCCAGTCTCTGTTCAGTGGTCCCCAGTGATAGGACAAAGGGTAAAAGGGAAAACTAGAACACAGGAAGCTCCACTCTACCTAATGAAAGGAAAAGCTTAATTACTTTGAGGGCAATGTAGTACTGGAACAGGCTGCCCAGAGAGGTTGTGGAGTCTCCTTCTCTGGAGACTTTCAAAACCCATCTGGATGTGTTCCTGTGCAGTCTGCTCTGGGTGATCCTGCTTTGACAGGGGGGGTTTGACTAGATAATCTACAGAGATCCTGTCCAATCCCTACCATTCTGTGATTCTGTGCTAAGGAAACCTCTGGTATATTGCCTTCCTTTTTCTCTGTAAATGCTGATGTGTATACTAGATGGACTTATGTGGAAATTACCTGTATTGAGGAAAGGTCTTTGCAGATTTACAGATTATTTTATTTTAGGTTAAACATTTATAAGGCCATGTTGCCAAGAAAAGAACCATAATTGAATGATTAGGTTACCTCTCTTTGGGTGATGTTTTCCAATATAGGAAATTTGTACACTGAGGAGTAGGGTATCTCCCTGCAGGTTATATTTGGATTTGTCAGAGGTTTATCTCCACTAAAATGTATCCTATTTAAATTTAGTTGTAGTCAACTGTTTTGAGTCATAAATTATGAGGTAATACATTCATTTTAATTGAATTGTTTTCAGAATAGGAACTAAGAAAGACATGACAAAGCAATATATAAGAATAGCATTTCATATTAAAAATATTTTATAAATCTTAAAGACCCATAAAGTTCAGGTTGATCTCAAGAGAGGGTTTGATCTGTTCCTGTGTGATTTGGTCTAGTTGATCCTGCTCTGTCAGGGCGGTTGGACTAGATGATCTTCTAGCTCCCTTCCAACCCCTGACATTCTGTGATTCTGTAATGACTGGAATTTTCAGTTCACCTTCTCTTTGCTTCTCTTCCTGGACATGGAGCTTTTAATTAGCCATACTCAGGTTGTGATCATCGATGGATTCTAGTGACCCATGTAAAACTGGTCAAGCTAAAATACTCATTTTCACTTCTACTTATGTCTAATACACATTCAGGAATGAATCCAGAATTCTGTAGTTACCTTTTTGTAACAGTTTACTTGTGAGGTCATAAAGTCAGTAATTTACTTGAGGTAGAATTCTGCTGCTTGAACTGTCAAGTCTTGATTCTATCCCTTTAATGCTCTTACCCATTGCCTTGGAGTAGTTAAGGATGTCTTGCAAAATATTTTGCTGTCACTTATGAAAGTTTTCAAAGAAACATAAAAATAACTTTTCAGTTCTCATGGCCAGTTTCTTGTATTTCTCTTGTGAATCCTGTGATAATGTTGGGCTTCCAGTGCCAAAGAATGTGACTTCTGAGCATTGCCTGACTGAATACAGAAACAAGTTACTCTGAAATGGTCTTCCTGTGTTCTATGGGCTGATTACTCCCTTTTTGATATCATTTTGCAGTATTTCCTCTGAAGAAAGCCTTTTTTAATTTTCTGGATACTTAAGTATTATCATTAAAGGTACTACCTTCACAGTTGATGGAGGTGGTTGCCAATAAAAGTTTGAGTTGTCTGCTCAGTGTATTTTATCTATCAACCACATTGTCAGTAAAGAAAATATTAAATAATTAAAACATCTTGTCAGAAGAGAATAGCTGTTCATAACCAAAAAAAAAGCCATCTATGTGTATGGCAGCTTTTACATGGTGCTAGGTCATAGCCTGGACTTGATGATCTTGGAGGTCTATTCCAGCCTTAATGATTCTGTGAATCTGGGGAAATGCTGTGGGGTGTAAGTGGTAGGATAGGTGCAGACTGACAGACTGAAGCCACAGTGTAGCAGAAGCCTCATTCAAATTCTAGAAAATACTGAGAGAACTGATGGGTAGCTTTGTTGGTTTTATCCTGCCAGAAGTCATTGTGTTGCTAGCAGTGTGTGCATATATTAATTTTTTGAAGTATTTCCTTTCAGGCTGTGGTTCAGACAGGTGAGCTGTGTAAAACCTAATTATTTCTGTTGACCAAAGACAAATTGAAGCATACAGAATGTGTGGATGCTAAAATAACTACTGCCTACAATTTTCCTTCTTGTGGGATTGCAAAGACTCCCACCAGCTGTGACCTTGGTGGCAGCTGTTTGTGAAACAATAGGGAGATGTTTTGACTGTGGGTGCTGTGGCACCCCAGCCAATCACCCCAGGGGGTGGCTGGCTTCTTGTCCAATTACCTTGAGGTTAAAAGGGTATAAAAAGAGATGTAAATTAATAACAAAAGGCTTCTTGGCATCCTGGTGAAGAAAATCGTCTGTGCCTCGCTCCTTCTCCTCCTCCAGCAACTAGCAGATAAACAACAAGAATTAATAAGGGAGGGAACTGGATTTTTAAATAAATCTGGGCAGGAGTTGGGAACAGAATGTGGCAAATGAGTGCTTGTTAAATGTTGACTACTAGCAGTGTTACTGATTCTGACAGCAAAGGAATAGAACTAAGTCTTACAGTGTTGGAGTCTAAGATCTGAGCTCGTAGGATTTAAGTCTTTTAAACTCATTTTTAGCAGGGTTTGGATGAACTCCTTAACACAGAGGACAGATACATTTAACTTGAATCCATTTATCCATTTTTCTGCACTTATCTTCAAAAAATTCCTTGACAAAAAAAAATCACAGATTCACAG
>VYZU01023342.1:8572-20717 GCA_013401355.1 Ceyx cyanopectus | reverse complement strand
ATCACCACCTACCATAGACTTAAAGCCAGAGGAGGCACTTAGTCTGTTATCTGGAACAGGGAAACACTCTCCATACAGCCCTCTGCCTCTTCAAAACCCTGGCCAAGTACATTGAGCCATACAGGAGGACACACACCACTCTCATTAACTGTTTTGGGCTACTGCAGAGCACTGAGGCAAGAGCCTCTACAATATAACGAGAAATTCCACTACAAGGGGAAAAAAAACCACACTCAAACTTTCAACTTCAAACAGCAACTCAGCTGCTCCTTGAGCACAGCGTGAGTGAACACGATTTTGTCAATTTGTTCCATCTGTTCAACTTGTGCAGCTAATACAAGTCGTGAGATCTGCTGCCAGCACATGTAAAGATCACAGCCAACACCTATTCACTCTCAACTGTTATTTTCCTCCTTGCCACCCTTCAAGGGGGAGGGAATACCTCACTGCACAAATTTGGATCAGATTTAGTACAGGAAGCCGCAGCCCAGTACAAGGAGGCTCTGTGCAAGCAGATGACAAACCACATGTCCAGGGAAGGAAAAGGCCAGGGGAGTGGTGGTGGAGGAAATCGCTGACCCACCTGACAGCTGAGGAGCTGTAATGAAAATCACCATTACAGATGGGACAGGTGAGCAGTACCGTAGCTGTACAGCTAGAAGAGCGCTGCAAGAGAGAATACACCTGGCCAACACTGCTTCCCAGGCGGACTACCCACTCCTATTTACAACCTCATCCCGTCTCCCCTGGAAAACTGCCTCCCATGTTGTCCTGACACATCGTACCCACTTGTGAGGCCAAAAGGCTGAGAATCAAGCAACAAGAGAAGTCTGCCACACCTCTGCACGAAGTCCAGGAGGAGGACAACTTTCCATCAGGGTTTCTTGCATCACAAAGGACTTCAAGGGCCCCTTTTAAAAAAGCATTGTTTGCTGGTGCCCTCAGAGAGGGAAAAGCATTGTTTAGGACACACAAAAACACCAATCCATCTCTCCTGTGCCAAGTTTAGCTCCCTGTCAGTCTCCCAGAAAGTGGCCAATTGACAGCACTTGGGCTTATCATGCACAAGATTGCTCTGGAGGCTCAAGAGAAAGCTGCCCAGAAAGCACATGGGCAAGAAGGAACCACCAAAAACGAGCTTAACTTGCAGTAAAAATGGCTCCCTTCAGCACAAGGAACACCACAATTGCTGTAATAGACAGCATGTGAGGACAGAGCTTCCAGTCTAATATCCAGCCCCTGTCAGGGGCCTCCACAGACACACAGTAACTTATCCATTGGCACGTGACATTACCAATTTATGGCTGAAAGGTATGTCAAAAAAGAGCGTGTACATTTAAAATTACTGCAGAGGGTGAAAACCCAGATCTTTCTTGCTTCTGCCCCCTTTCCCTGTTCTCATGATTCTGGTCATCCCTCAAACCCTGCTCCATTTTATATCTTCATTCATATTTTTATTCCTCAGATGGCTTAACCACTTTACGCTCTGTTTCCTTTTATTATCAACCTTGATGAAACTGGAAGTCTGTGGAAAGAATACCAAGAAAGCACTATCAGTTGTACTTAATTTCTGAATACTTTCAAAATTTCAGTAACTAAAATTTCCCGTAACACTTTGAAATTAATAGAAGAGTTGCTATTTTCAAAGCAAACAGAACTTCTGTTATAAACAATTCTTACCAATGAGTTTAAAAGACCCTTAATCTTTTATAAATGGGATTGATGAAGTGTTTCTGGTCAGAAAGATAAAAGCAACTTGTTGACTGACCTCTTCCTGCAGAAGTAATAAAAATTAAGGGAATTTAAAAATTATTAAGATATGAGATGTTCTTTGTATCAGCAGTAACTTCTGCATAATGCTTCAGAAGAAAGTGAAATCTTCCAAAATTATGGGGGATGCAGGAATTGGGGTGAGGAAAGAATTCCTACTGACTCATGTGAACAGCTGGCACCATGAAATACCAGATAAGATTACTCTTTGCAAAAACAAGCCTAATTACAAGCCATCAGGGAATTCAAGCTACCTCACATTCAGTCACAAAAATATTACTAAACGTTTCCAGTTTAAATGAGCCATTAGTATTAAGTCTTCTTCTGTTGCATTTTCAATAATAGAAAATATGCTAACAAGGTTTGATACCAAAAAGCAAAATGCAAGGGCACCTCTGAAATGAGAAGTGCATTAGGCTTAAGGCACTCCACTGCTAATGGACAGCTGAGCTCAAGGATGTTTTCTTGACAAAAAAAATGCTTTTGTTCACATGCTGTTTCTTCCCTCTTTCTGCTAGGCAAATGTGTGTGGTCAGGCAGCCATCTTAGGGCATACAGCACTGAATTCCCAGTCAATTCACCAGGAAATTAGCCAAGAAGTTCAAAGTTGTCCCTACTTTGATTATCCTGTTCCTATAGAGCATGTGAAAATGCACCAGTAGACCTGTTGCCACTTCACAGTGGATCCTCCCTGGATCCAGCCTAAAACTACCTTGTTCGTAAATTCTGTTTTCACCTTCCCTCCCCTTCACTCCCTCAGCATCAGTCCCAGTTAGTTAACTATCAGGTATGATTCTATTACTGTCTGCACCTTGAGATAATTCCCTAACTGTGACAAGTGTGACTGTATTTACACTAACAGGTTAGCTAGCTCCCCCCTGTCACCCACAGTGCCCTGTACCATTTTAAAGCTTCCTTCTATTGATACATGTCAATATACTTCCTTTAAATATACTTCCTCAATATATATATTCCTCAGTATACTTGCTTTATGAATGCAGTACTGCATTCTGCAAAAGCATCCCTGCGTCTTCACAAAGCAGCTGGTATAACTGTGCCCTTCCTGGGGAAGGTAGGGACAAGGGCTAAGGACACAGACCTAAACACTAATTAGTAATCACAGTGATCTGGGTACACAACAGACTAAGCAAAGCACCTTCCATCACAAGGCTAGCAGACCTGCTTGAACCACCACTTCCTGAGGTACCCGTGACTGCTCCAGTGTAACACTGTAGCTCCACACACCCTGTCAGCATACCCAGCTTACCAACTCCTCTAGTGGAAAAAAACACAAGGAAAGATGACAAGGAAGAAGGACAGAAAGGACAGTGTGGGCTGGAAAGGTAAATGTAACTATGGGCCATATGACCAGAATAGGAACACCCCTGAAAGAAGAAAAAACACCCTGAAAGGGCATCAAGAACAGTCCTTACCATAAAGAAGTGACTATGAAGTAGACAGGGAGGCATCCAAAATTGAAAGAGGTTTGGGAAAGTATGTGGTGGGCTTGAGGAAGGTGCAGTGGTAGTGCAAGCACACCTGGGAGAAACACCTAGTGTGCTAGCCTCCAGCGTTTCACTCAGAGAAGCCAGCAAGAGAGATCCAAGGACACCTCTTTCTGACTTTACTGTGGGCAGGCTGTGCTGAAGTTCAGTGCTAGTAGGTGAAGATCCTAAACACAGTGTCAGATTTCCACCTCCCTTACAAGTTGCAGGGGGAGGGTGTGAAGATGCAAGGGAACACAACAGACATATTTTTTCTTATTGTTTTGGAACAACAACAAAAAAGTACCCACTAAACAAAGAAAATAAGTAGCAAAGGTACAAGAGAATTTGGAAACGCCTTTAGAAGTATGCTTGCTGAGAAATCTAGAAAGTATAGTAGTATTCCAATCCACCAAAGCATCTAAGCTATGTAGAACTTTCTTCCTGCCAGTAATACCTTCCTTTATAGCTCAATGTGCTTATGTAAGCAAAATATTTTAAGTAAAGCTTCCAGTAAGTAGACTGTAATGAATGGATCCAATATATTTAAAAAACATTAAAGAAACCAAAGCTAACAGTTGTAATACTTCTTCACATGGTTTATCAGTGCATTAAATACACAGGAAACTTGATCATTTCGTTTAGTTGTATCACTTTAACACATTTCCTAATATTGCTGAATATGTTTTCAGAAGGAATAAAATACCCCCAAACACTGGCAGTTACTTACATGTTCTCTAAGGCTGCATTGGTCATCTGTAAACGGTTAAGAGTAAAATTTACAGTCTAACTAGGACAACACAATATATAGGCAAAATCTTCCTGGGGATTCTCCCAACAGAAAGACACAGGTTGGACAGAACTACTCCATTAAATTTGCTGAGATGTAAACAGTGTGGTATCTTTTAGATACAGTATTGTTACTTTTCTCAGTCTGTGTAACTACAGTATCTTCACTATGCTGACTGCAATGTAATTATCATTACAGTAACCTGAAGGCCATGCCTTCTCTTGTCTTCCCCCACCCCACAACAATTTAGAATAGAAAAGGCAGCACCATACAAAGAGTGAAGATACTTGACTGGAAATCTAGAATGTTCAGTAAATTCCCAATCCAATAAAACGCAGAAACCACAACAAATTTTCTTTATGCCAGCAGTCCCACTTGAAGCCAACAGGATCTCTCCTGTGCTGAAAGTTAAGCATGTGCCAAAATACATTGCCCGGCGGGGCCTTTTAATTTACTGTCCTCAAAACACTCAGCAAACGTTTATATTCTCAAGAGAGTGGGCCATGTTTGGCAATTAATTATAAAGCAGAAATCCTCATTAGCTGTTTAGAAATAAATGGCGTGAGGCAGCCTCTCATGGATATAGCATCTTAAAGCTTCAGAACTGTCTTACTGGGGAATAAACTTGGCCAGAAAGAATTTAAGTGGCCTGTTGCAGAAAGAGTCAATGTGCCCAGGTAGCTCAGTGCCCAGGCATTCTCCCTCCGGCTCACAGTCTTGAACCCCATGACTGTTTTCAGAGAGGGAAGCATTACTAGTGAGAACAAGTGCTACTACTGCAGAATTCAGCAAGTATATGCAACTTGCTCTTACCTTGCAGCCAGTCTCGAAAGTAGTGCAACCACATTTTGGGAAGCTGCCTATCCTCTTCCAACAAAACATATGTCACATTGCTGAAACTTCTGTGAAGTTCATAAAGTAAGTGCTGGACATTTGGATAGTCTGCTTTCTGTGTCACTATATACATGTTGTAGAACGAAAAGTACTTGAACTGTGCGGCAATAAAGTCGTATTCCCGTGTTTCCCGTGGTACAATGTCTGTGAGATCAAGTCCATCTCTCACCCGGGTAGTTCCATAAAGGCTGAGCCCAAGTAAACCCAGAAAAAGAAAAATAACCACAATCTGCAACAGAAAATGGAAGTATGTTTTAGGTTTCTAAAGAAACTAACAATTCATAATGGCATACTACAAAGCCAAGTTCAAAATTAACATTCATCAGTCTGCTTCAAAGCTTTTATTTTATTTTTTTAATACACATACACATTAAAAGGCTTAGCTAATGTGCTTTATTGAAGGGGCTTTGTATCACCAATGCAAAATGTATATCAAAAACAAGTTTGAAAGTGGCTTTACTTCCACTATTCACAAGCTTATGTTACTCAAAATCAACAAAGCCCTTACTAATATTTTAAAAGTATGTCTCTATAGTGCTTGCAAGACAAAACTTATGAAGTATGAATTTAACTGTAAAATTTCTAAGAATTATTATTTCAAAATGATTCCATTTATTCCTTATATTTAATACCACTGACAGGGCAATTTCATTACTAAACGAAGAAGAAGACTATTTCTGAAAAACAGGAAAATAGCTTCCCTTACCTTAGCTTTTGGTTTTAGAAGGAATGGAGCATAATACTTTTCTGCAAAAGATGAGAGTGTCCACTTCGTACAGGGTGGCTCCAGGCAATGCATACTGGAGTCTGAGAATTGGGAAAGCAAATCCCTCGTCGAGCTTGTGCTTTCTGGGCTCTGGCAGCTGAGACTGTCTTGAGTCACTGTCACTGGCTGCACAGATATTTCCGAGCGGGGCTCTGCTGTGGTGTAGTACACCTGCGTGTGGGGATCGTACTCTGTGCGCAGCTGCACCGTAGACTGCATCGTGATCTGAGTTTCATGTGCAAAACTGTGACTGCTGTATGGGGGTGGAGGACTGTAGCAAGTACTGTCATTTTCTGCATATGCTTGAGGCTCAATCTGAATCACTCTAGTGACACATGGACTGCAAAAGAGGATAAAAACATCTGTCTGCATTTAAATAGATCTTTTTGTTAATCTAACTAGACAGGATAATCTGCTTCCATCTGAATCTTCTACTATTAGATGGGCTATATTAATGAAATGTAATGCTTTGATGTGAATTTTATTCAGCACCTTTATGACACATTTCTCAGACATGGTTTGAAGTGCAGACCTTTGAGAATATGTGCACATTTCTTGTGCTCAAGAAAGAAGGAACCAGCATTTGACTGAAGACATTGACATCTACCCACACCACTTCATTAATTACACATGCTAATCAGCTCAATACCCAGGCAGTTGTGCATAGTCTGAATGCACAATATGTGTGTGAGTTTGCATCTACGTGCCCATGCTGCGAATTAAGCTATTTACATCAATATGTAAACACACGACATACCAAATTCTTCTATTTATGACTATTAAAGTAACTTGTAAATAATATTTGGGCCTTCCAAATAACATCTCAGAACTTTTGGAAGGCAGTCTGAAATCACTTGCTACACACTGACTGAATGTTTTAAAAATTAAGTAAATATACAGAAGGATTAATTTCTAGGAAGGATAGGCAGAATAAAGAGATAAAATTACAGAAGTAATTGAAGCATTCCCTTTATTTTCATCTATGCAAGACCCTAACAGGTACCTATAAAATAAGTATCACAAGACAACCTCTTCCTGTACATGAGAAATTACAAATTTATGAAAGAAAAACTGTATCATACATTTTTTCACCAAGTGGACAAATCCTACAATAAGAGGAATTCAGAATGTTGCCTACCTAAACAAAGCAAACTCTCATTAACTGCATTTCTTCATATGTAAATGGGATCAAGTCCCAGTAAACACTTGGTGCAACTTTAGATGAGGGAATAAATGGAAGGTCTGATTGCCTTGTATTGCTGAGAATCAAGGCTCCAAAACAAGCACATCAGGCTATCCACTGAAACTATAACTGAATCAGAAACAAAACCTAGGAATTCTGGTTTGTTTTCAACTCCCTGTTCTAACCTCTCCCTCAAGAACAAATTAGGAAAGTGCTTTCTCTCTTTGACATTAAAATGTCAAACTACGTTAGCTCCTACGTGGGTGTAAAAGACTAAGATGACACAAGATGGATACTCCACATCCTGGTTATGACAGTAAGAGTACATGTGTAGAAATGTAACTGATCCTCTTCACTGCAGGCAAAAACCATGCTCAATTCCTAAACAGTGGCTCTGCTTGGTGACAGTAGACTCCTAGCCTCATTCTATGCTCAGAGATAGTTGTGTATCGGGTAGGAGTCTGTATACACTTTTTAAAATTACAGTTTTACCATTCTGAATTACTACTTTAGCCATAACAGAAACTTCATAATGTGTTATCCTGTAATGGTGCTGCTCATTCTGAATTCCTCATAGACCTGTGAAAAACTCCGCTATGGGGAAGTAATTTTACAGTTTAAGCATTGTGTTTATATATTTAATTAAAGACATAAAAAGCATGAAAAATACTGTAATTGCAAATAAGCTTCTCAGTAGCCTCAGTTATGCACAGTCTTCCAAGGTTACACAATACTAGCTCTGGATATCTTGAAGTAGCTCATAATATTCTAAAAATACATGAAGATATTCTTAAAGCATGGATCTCTTACCTGCTTTCAACAAGTTTTCCTCCAACAGTCAAAAGGAATGAAGGAAAGAGTGTGTGAGAGATTCAACTCTTCCCCTCAGCCAGGTGAAACCCAAGGTAGCAAATGTAAATCAGTCACTAGCAACAAAATCATACCACCACACTGATCCCACTGCAAAGAACTCTGACTCCCGGCAAGGAATGTAGGTAGCACTGATTGGTGACCACAAAAAGGATGCACCTCATACATCAATCTATTAACATTCTCACCTTGTAAAACAGCAGAATATGTCTAGTCTCCTGTCTTCCCGACGATAAAGGTCCATGCTCAGGATAGCAGGAAAAATCAGCAGAACCATAGCAAAGTTGAACACCACCACAACCGCTGCCTAGAGATCAATCATAGGACAAGCCATGTTGTTATTAAGCTTCAAATAAAGCATCAGCTTTACAAAGCATAAAACTTCCTTTAAATTCTCATCCGTTTGCCTGTTTATCATGTCAACAGTTCAGATGCTTTAAAGCTTTTCCCTGAGGAAACTGGGAGATATACTTTTACATTCTCATTTCATTAGAGTAGGCCTATTGTGCTTAAAATTAATTTTGATAAATTTAATATTATCTTAATACATCTGTGCCTGGAAATGTGGTGATGGTTTTTTAAGTGAAAAAACAGAATCAATAAATCATACTTTTGCAGAGACTCTGCCACATTTAGAATCACACAATAAAAAAAGATGGAAGTGAAAGCAAACATAGAACTAGACCCGAAGTTCTTACATTTAAGTTATATGAGGTAATTAAGCATCACAGTTAACATTAAAACACATTATAAGATCAGAAATTAAATAAAGGTTTATGTAAATTTTAATGAAATTGTTCTATTTATTAAAATATTATGCACCTGATACACCTAAAAGTCTAATCAAAAAAGCAACATTTTGAGTTTATCAGGGACTGCTTTTAAAGCAGAACCAAAATTAATCCAACATCCCACAGTAAATCTACATACTAATATGCTTGTGTTTAACAGAACTTGATTAATGAGCCAGCCTAACAAAATGAGCCTTAAATTGGAACAAGAATGTGTCTTAAATTGGAACAAGAACACATCTTAAATTGGAACAAGAGTACTTCGTTTAATCTGTAAAGTGAACATTACGTAATGAAAAAAACCAACCTCCCCGCCCACTCCCTTTCAAACTGTACTTCAAACCCTTTCCCACACAGAGATTCCCAGAGAATCTCCATAAACATATGTGGCACACTGTCTATCATTATTATTAAGAGCATTTACTTGCAATCCAGAATTGTTAGGAGCACGGCCATGACAAAGGAAAAGCCTGGGCAGAGACGGGACTCAAAAAGTTATAAGGGACATTGGGAATAAAAAATGGTTGCACCATCAACAGGTGAAAAACCCCTTGAAATCCCTTTGTGTTACCCATTAGATAAACAGTGGCTGTCTCAATAGCAGTCTGGTTTCATGTGAAGGAAATCATACAGATTATCAAATGTCTCCACCTGTAACTTCTGAAATAATGACTGCTTGGGTTACAACAGTCATCAAAAAACTGAAGTCGGGCTGCAGAAATGAAGTAATTTACCTGATGTAAGTGGGCCCTTCTTTTTCCAAAATAAACAAGTGGATGTCTTTGATGTTGAAAAATCAGGCCTTAAAACTGGCAGAACAATAGTTGTGATATCCAAAATGCATGTTTTCAAATTTCTTTACTTACATGTCAAATCAATAATTAAAATTGCCTAAATAATACATTTTTTATTTTTTTGTGTCTCTATCTGTGAAAATCAATTTATTAGCAGACCAAATTATTTTAAATGTTTTGAAGCTGTCAAAATAATAATAAAAAAAACCAACCTAGATACTGTTTTTACTTTTCTGAGAATGACAGCTAGGTATGTATCTTCTAGCAATTTCAAACATAAATCTATCCTATACAAAAGTGAGTTTTATGTCTCTTTCTCTTTTGCTGTCTCCAGCCTGCTTGAAGTAAGATTTTGGTACTGCTGGTTGTCTGCACACGTAACTACTAAAGCAGAATTTACCTAGTACTTAAAAGCCAAATTAGTATTTAGCCATCTTTGACAGAAAAGATCCAATGACTATGTCATGATTTATAAATATCCACACAGAAAGGTATGTAAGGTCATAGCCAAGACTTTAAAATTAAGTTATTTCCTTTTGATCCTCTCTAGAATTAATTGAATCTGTCAGAAAAACAAATGGCTGCTGTTTCAAGCAAGGTGTTTGTTGGACCTGGTTCATACAACTGCTTGCTTTATTACTGCCAAACCAGAGGAGGTTGAATCACCCATATAACATGAATAATTAGTTGTGTCTAACCAAGATCTTCTATCAAGGATAAGCTAAGATTTATTGAGATTTGGAAAAAAACAGCTGAGGCTTGACTCAATAATTCTTACTCCTCCCAGCATGGCTGAAAAACTAAGAGAAGTCCCCTGCTCTTGCTCCATGAACTGCAAATACTTCATGTCTTATCAGTTCCCTTTGTAGACCTCAACACCTTTGAAACTTGCATACTGAAGGACCTGAAAACTAATACTTAAGTGTATGGTAGAGATGTCATTGAAGTTAGTTACATTCATATTTGATTATTTTAAGAAGCATCAAAACTAATCAAACTCAACACAGTAAATCTGCCTGTTAACAGAGCAGCTCTTTTTAGAGCAAATAGATTTTGCATTGTGCCATCCCAGCAAGGAGTATGATGAAGCATACTCTGTCAGCCCTGCAAGTAAAATATTTTTAAACAATTATTTCTATTCTGATATGTACTTAACTAGATTCCTAGAGATAACACACTTCTTACATATTGCACAGTCTTTCTCTCATCCACCTCCCTAGCATTTCAAGGGTGTAACAGTTTCCAGCTTTCACAATTAAGTAGAGAAATATTGTTCTCGTATCAATTCTCATTTGTTGTCCCATCATAAACACCCTGTGACATGATAAGGAAAGGAAGGAAGAACCATTGAGGAGCGACTCAATCTCTGACTTCCCCTCCCAGTACCATTTAGACATCTGACGGCTGGGAATAGGAACGTGTGAGAACCGTCATCATGGCAATATCCACAGACTGGAACAAATACACTGATTGAAAAAGCACCGAAAAACCCTGTTGTAGCGGAGCTTCCAGAGTACAGGCCATCTGTTAGCACCCAAGATGAGAGCATGCTTAGGATTTTTTGGGGACCGGGCATTTTCTCTTCAGAGATTAATGGTCAAATGGGAGAAGAAAGGTCCTCAGACCTTTTCAACAGGTCAACAAAGGTAAGATTAGTTCTATAAGGAAAAAATAGAGCATACTCAAGGATATAAAATTAAAGTATTCAGTGAAATGAGATCAGAGAGTAGTAAAAAAATTCCATTAATGAAAAGAAAAAAAAAAGTTGGCTACTTCCTGTGTAACATGCTCCACTTTTGCATCTTTTCATAATGCACAGCCTAAAAATATTGCTGCTGCAACTGTTAACACAGACAGAAGAATGGCAGTCTGTGCTGGAGGCAGCAAGGGAGACGCAAGCCAGGCTGGTAGGCTGGGGCCCCACTGAAGGCATGTGCTGCTATGTGCCATTCCTGGCAGCCCACCCAAGGAGAACGGGTGTGCTGCATAGCCAGAGGTGATGAACAGACGAGGAGGTCTGTCAGGGAAACTTCCACCCTCCTGCTGCCTATCTGCAACTCCCTCCTGACAGCGCACAGACTCAGATCCCCTCCGTGTCCCCGGCTTTTCTCTTAAGCTTTACTTTTGCTTGTTAAATTCTTGTGTCAGGAGAAGAAAAAGGTAAACCATGTGGGTAGAAGGAGGACAAACCACTTCAGCAGAGTTAAGATAATTGAATGAGCTTCAAAACCTAACGTTCTCTCTCTCCACAACCCCACCGCCACCACCTGGTAATGCACTTTTACATTTAGGAAAAAAACCTGTCATTCTTTCAGTGAGGGAAAAAGTTACTTCTAAGACTTTTTGGGAAAAGTTCCACCCGTGCTCATTAGTGAATCCACACCACTCCTCTGCTGCTAAGGGGAGGAAGTTTCTGGTGTAAGCAAGATGAGTTAGATTAATTTTTGTGAAGCTGTACTTTCTCTTTCCTGGGAAGAATTTATAAGAAGTGTCCAAATAATCTGCCTGTGGAAAGAATTCAGCCCAAGGGTAGTTACACTCTGTCTTGCCTTCCTTCAAAACTAAGGGCTATGTTTAAGACATTCCTACTGCAATCTTCAAAAACTCTGGATTTTTTTCTGATAACCTCCTCCCTTGACATAATTTTAAGGAATCAAACATATTTGAAAGCTCAGGACCTACTCCTTCAAAGTCCTAAGCATTCTTACAGATAATTTTGTGACTATCTGGGACATATTCAACATCTCAAAGCCCTGAAACTGCTTAAAGAAGGGGCTGGTAAGATCAAAAAAAAAAAAAAAAA
>VYZU01023336.1:0-10022 GCA_013401355.1 Ceyx cyanopectus | reverse complement strand
CCACGAAGAGGGGAGGTTGAATCCCACAAAGCATCCTGATGCTGGCAGCTTATCCCTGTCCCTTCTCTGTGGGAGGTGATGCTTCTCCTCTCCAAGCCCTGCAGACACAGGGATCCCAAAGCCCTCCCGCTGCAGGAAACCTTCACATGGAAGATGCAGTAAAACCTCAGCCTGGTTTTTAGGGAAACAAACAGGAATCCGGTTCCCCCGGCACCGTGGGCAAACTAGACGTGATTTGCATTAGGCAAATAAATGGAACCACACAATTAACCATCTGCTCTAGAACAGATTTAGGTTTTGCTTTCAAGCATCACTTCCAGCCTCCCTCCGCTCTCGGATCCCTCCGACCGCCGCAGGATTTGCCACTCGCAAACCAATGGGGAATAAATTCACTGAATCATTCCTGTAAATAATTGGAGAGGAACAGCAGCGTGGGTACCACAGCCCTGGTGGCCTCTGGCCTCCCAGCTGCATTTCCCATAGATTAGCCCGATGGGCAAACCACAAAACTGCTTCAAAACCTCCCCGAGTCTCCAGTTCCCAAAGCTCAAACGAGTTGGTTTCCTGGGAGCTGCCGAGTGCCACGACATCTTCTCCAGGAAAAAAAAAAGTTCCCCGTTCCATCTCATTTCAGAAGAGGTTGCAGTTTTGCAAGAAAATCCAACTGGGTCTATTTTTTTCCTTCCTCCCTCCCCACAGTCAGAGACGGGGATCGGAAACGCATCGCAATCAGTGCTCCGGATAAATAGCCCCATTTTGGAAAACAGCTCTCATGAGCAATAAAGAAACCCAATTTACTGTGCACGATAATCAAAATATCTCCTTTAGCCCATAAATCAAACCAAAGTGAACAGATAAAAAAATAAAATAAACTCAAGCCCTCTGGTTTCTGCCGGAGATCGCAGGCAGCTGCCCTGGGGAAGGTCTGGCCTGACCTACAGCAACATATGCAAAAGCAGATCTGTTCAAAATTGTAGCCACCACTTTGTTTTGCAAAGGTCCCAGTTTATCCTTCGGCAGAAGAAGGAGGGCCGGGGAGAGGTTGGTGAGAAACACAATCCCTTCCTGTATAAACAGCATAGCCTGCGCTGATTTGAAGTGCATCATATGGTATGTATTTTATGTGTGTATATACAGAGAGAGAAGGAGAGATTTTTCAAGCCAGGCAGAGACATGAAGTGATCTTATATCATCTAAAACCAACAATCGGACTTGGACTTCTGGCAGTTTTCCCTGCAGCCTGCCCTACCACCCCCTGCCCCTTCCCCCCACGGGCTGCTGCTGCGCGCGGCTGTCTGCCCCATTATTTTTCACAAAGGCATATAAATCACTGTGGAAACTCTTATTATCTTATTTTCCCTCTGCTTCCCTCTTGTCTGTTTTGAGAAAAATTAATGCATTTGTCTCCAGAAAAATGTGCAGTCTCTATAATTCAGTTTTAAAACAAGCACAACTAGCAAATGGATAGACCTCGGTTAGGAGACTCATTTTTCATGCGAGTAATTGAACCCTTCCCTTCGATTTTTCCTTTGGGTGTTAAAGACAACTGATGCCTTCCTGGAATTTGCTGAGGTCTCAGAAAGGTGGAAGGACAGACAGACAGAAAAAGCAGAAGAGAGAAAGAAAGAGAGAGAAAGGAAAAGAAAGAAGAAAGATTAAAGGAAAAGTTGGTTAATGGTTGGACTTGATCTTAAAGGTCTTTTCCAACTCAAATGATTCTATGGGGAGAGAGAAGAGAATAGAAAGCAGAGACAAGAGAAAAGGGAGAGGGAAAATAGAGATGAAGAAGGAAAGAAGGAAAAAAGAAGAAAGGGAGGAAAGAAGGAAAGATGAGGCAAGTCTGAAGCAAATCTCAAGCATCAGCTGCCTCTTTAGAGGAAACTTTGGGAAGCCCCAGGAGAACATCCCAGCTGTTTTGGTTTTTTCCAAAAGCCAGAGGTGCTTTGGTCTGAAAGACTCCTCACTGCCCAGCCTAGTGAGGAAAGACACGCACTCTGCCTCTGCCTTAACCTGATCCTTGTTCCCCCACTCAGTCTCCTGCAAACCTGGACAGTAACAGCTCCATCGTGCCCCACAGCACCCCAAACCCTGGTTGTGGTGTGGGGGGCAGCTCCCTGCATGGCTAGTGCCAGAGGCTTCATCCTGGGGCCTCTTTCTGTATCTGAAACTCAGGGAATCTCTGCTGCTTCCCCCCCTGCTAATGGCACATCTGGCCTGAGCTGCAGCACACACCTCTAAAGGGAACACGACTCATAGAATCACAGACTGGTTTGGGTTGGAAGGGACCTTTCATCTCATCCAGTCCAACCCCCCCCAGCAGGGAGCAGGGACATCTGCAACCAGAGCAGGTTGCTCAGAGCTCTGGCCAACCTCACCTGGGATGGTGCCAGGGATGGGGCATCAACCACCTCTTTGGGCAACCAGGGCCAGGGTCTCAAAACCCATCCTCAGTGTAAAACATTTCTTCTCTCTAGTATAAATCTCCCTCATTTAAACCCATCTCCCCTTGTCCTGTCCCAGCAGGCCCTGCTAAAAAGTCTGTCCCCATCTTTCTGACACACTCCTTGAAGCACTGAAAGGCACCAGAAGGTCTCCCCAGAGCCTTCTCTTCTCCAGGCTGAACAAGCCCAACTCTCTCAGCCTGGCCTCCCAGCAGAGGGGTTTCACCCTCTGACCAATGTTGTGACCTCCTCTGGCCCCTCTCCAACAAGACAGCTCTCTGGGCTAAGCCCCTCAGACAGCAGCGTGTCCTTCCAAACCACAAACATCACAGCCAGCTTTAGAACAATCCCCACCCCTTGAGCTGCAGGGCTCCTGTGCAGAGCAAGAGCCTCCCTAGGAGCAGCATGCATGATAAGGGTTCTAGTATGAAATGATGCACAGCCCTGCCACAGCCCCTGGCCTGCATCCCGATCCCTTATCAGCTCCAGGGCCCAATTCAACACTCACACAGAGGAAGTCAAGAATAATTCCAGAAAAGCCACAATCAAGCGAGAGCTCAGGCCAGCAAAGTCTATTGTTTCTTTGTCTCTCACTATATTATCTCTGTCCCCTGGGAGCTACATTATTGCCTGCAATATATAATGTGATTTGCTTGTTTTCCATGTCTGCCTCGTTTTTCTTAGGCACAAACAGACGTGCTGTGTGCACGGTCTTGCCATGGAAGAAGAGGAGAAGGACTGGAGAGGAGCTGGAGAGTGGAGAGGTGGAGAAGCTGCAGGCAATGCAAGGGGGGACAAAACATTGCCTAGAAATTGGAAGGACACAGAAAACCACTGAATGGAGGTGATTTGGAGGTGGGGGGGAAGGTTCCTTCATCCTCCTCCCCTCTGGAGAAGGAGAATCCACCAGATCTCAGAGACTGATCATAAGGACCTAGTGAGTGCAGGAACTGAAACAGCTAAATTAAAGCAGCTGAAGGCAGAGGTAGGGAAGTAACACTGGGAATGGGCAGTGGATGCAGGAGGCTGAGACACACATGGGCCACTCCTGGGAGTTTTGGGCACCCTTGGGTCCCTGCAGGTCTGGCTGCCAGTGTTAGCTGGGGGTGAGCAGCTGGGCTTTCTCCTTTCTCTGCAGAGATAAAATGACTCCTCCTTCAAGATATCCTAGTAAACAATTCAACTCAGATTATCAAGTTTTGGAGAACTTGAGACATGCCCTATACTGCTGGAGATGCTTCATATATATATATGTGTGTGTGTGTGTGTGTGTGTGTGTGTGTGTGAGTGGGCTCATCAGTGAAAGAGCCAGACACCTCACAGGGCCACCCCCTCCTTTCCAGAACAGAGGTGGTTTCTTAAATTATGCTGACAAGTGACTTCTTTATATATCACTGCACATTTCCTCCTACTGCAAGGCCAAAAAATCCTCTATCTGTATCACCCAGAAAAGAGAGCCTGACCTCAGGCTATGATCTAAAATCTATGGAGGCACACAAGTTTACCCTTGCAGTCATTCTTCATCCTTCCCGTGCCAATTCTTTGTCCTTTTGCTAAATGAAACTTTAATGGCTGGGAAAGGGCTCCCTGCTTTCATTCCTGGAGCAAAGCAGTGAGCTGCAAAGAGGGCAAAAGGCTCCAGAAAAATAGAAAGCTTTAAAAAGATTCCTCCTGGCCTAATTTGCAAGTTCTGGGCATGGCAGGGGTTAGAGCCAAAAAAACCACACCGAGCAATCACACCCCAGCCCTCCACTCTCTGTAAGGGATTTTAGCCCCAGCTCACAAGGTCACACATCAAGAGCTCTTTTCTGTGCTCAGCTATTCCACCTCCTCCCAGGGAACACATCACTGTCTAACCCCCTATCAGGCAGAGCCATCTGACATATTTCAGGAAGTTTGAGTCGATAGCAGATCTGAATTCATGAGTAAATTGTGCAGCCTCTAGCTCAGGTCTGGCTGGTCTGCAGGTTTGTCCCACACTCACCTTCCCATCGCCGCATAGGGGAGGTTTGGGGGATGTGGAGCCTGTTGCTTGGGTCTTACTGAGACACAAACGTTTCTAAGAGTAAACCCAGTTCATTAATGTAACAAAAAACCCCAAACCAATCCAAACAAACCAAATAAACCAACAATGACAACAAAAATGAAAAGTGCTCTCCAGAATATAAATAGATGGATAAATAAAAAAAACAAAACCAGAGACCTCAGCTTTATGAGTCAACTTGAGTCATTTGGAGCCAGGCCAATAAACCTTCATCTTCCTCACTCAGCACTGGACTGGCATGGGCTGGGGTTACAGACTGGCTCCTGAAGATGACCCCCAGCTTCTCTAAGGCTGCCCTGCTTAGCAAGACCAACCCTCATTCCCCCTTTATTTCCCAGCATCCACAAATTGAGGAGAGCCCAGCCCAAATCTGCTCCCTCTTTCACTGCTCTCCCCTGGGAAAATATAAGAAAATGCAGGAAAAATTGGTGAAGCCCACACTGATATCCTGATACCACTGATACCAGCAGGGGTTTCAACTCCATACTGACACCAGGGCCCACCATGCCTGTGAGGTATCACCCTGGGGTCAGGACATGGCGTGTCACCTTGCAGGGGCAGTGGTTCCACTGGGACCCTGGACATGGTGTGTCTTGATATGGAGAATATGGAGAACAACACAGGGAGCTTTGAAAAGTATGTGTCTTGGGAGCCCAGGTCTCCCCAAGCAGCAGTGAGACATGTTTGGATGCCCAGACAGGACCCCTGCAGATGAAAATTTTGAAGAGTGATCAAAGAAGCTCTTGGAGATAGCAAGGAGGATTCATGCTTTGGCAAAAACACAGTTAAAGCTTCTTAGGTTATTCCAATGGGGCTTTTCTCAAAGGGGCCCAAGGGAGTTAGGCACTTAAACCTCACTCAGATCCTTTCTTTAGTTTGCAAATGCTGTGCTGGAGCAGTGCAGAGGGTGACCCCTAAAGCGTTACTTCCCCAGCGTGTCTGCTTGAGTGAAAAGCTGAATTGATTCTGGCTGCCTGGTGGCCTCCTGCAGCTGCTCCTTCCCCGTGTCAGAGGGAGTGAGCTGGCTGGTGGAAACAGTGGAGGGTGTGATGTATTTACAGAAAGAAATAAGGGACCAACAACACAGTGAAACCATGAGTGTGTTCAAGGGAAACCACTGAGAGCAGCTAAGGGTCTGTAAGAGAATCTCCAGCTGCTCCAGCAAGCAGCCTCACAAGTCCTCTCCAGTGGGTTTCACCACCATCTCTAAGAAAGCTTCAGGAATCACCTCAAGATTTTGGTTATTCCTCACAGTTCATGTCTCCCTATAATTTGTTTTCCCCATCATCAGCTTTTTACAGTTAAAAAACATAGAAAGGAGACCCCGGGGGGCTTTGTTCCCCAGATGGTTCCATGTTCGTGGTGTCTTAATCATTCCCACCACCACTGCTAATGCCATCGTGGAGACAGCTCTGGGAAAGCAGTACTGAGGAAGCTGGAAAAAAAAGGCACAAACAATAAACAAAGAACCTGTTCTCATGCAAATGTTCACACACAGAAACCATGCACAGATTTGTCACAGTTGGAAAAGACCTCTAAGATCACTGTGTTCAACCATCAACAACAACAACAACTAAAAGCCACCTCAGCATCCCACGAGAGCATGTCCAGAAGTGCCTCATCCAGATGGTTTTGGAATAGCTCCAGAGATGGTGACTTCACCACCTCCATGGGCAGCCTGTTCCAGAGCCTGATTACTCTTTCAGTGAAGAAATTATTCCTAATATCTATTCCGCATGACAACAATAATAACAATAATAATAACAGCAGAACGGGGCAGATGAGAAATGCACAGCACGGTCCAGCTGCAGTGAATGCTTCCCAAGCTGTCCCACTGGGTCTCCTGGCTCTCACCTCCCCCCTCACTGGAAACTGGACGGGGAGCCCCATCCGCAGAGCCCCCGGCACAATGCGGCCGGGTTGGGCATTGTTGGGAAACATGGCACACATGTGATGTGCTATTGTCCCTAATTTGATTAATGAAGCGATCACACTAACGGGGCACTCCACACACACCCCCCACCCCCAGCACCTTGTTACTAACCCCCACCAGGAACTTCCCATCAGAGCATTAATTCCCCACTACTTGCCTTTTCCCAACCATGTCAGGTAATTGTTTATGAAAAGATGAATGTATACAATAATACTGGGTGAAGGGAGCTGATGTATGTGGTGTTAATGAATGAAATAATCAGTTTGGTAATAACTGGCATGTGTATTTGTCAAAAGGGAACCAGCAGGACATTAGCATTCTGCAGCCACCCAACCTTTATCTCCTGGGCTTGTGTTTGACAACCGCCCCCAGATAGTCCATGAATAAAATACAGAGTAGTACCCAGACATAATTAAACTGCCAATGTGGATGTACCTAAATGAACTTGATATCTTAATGACACTAGATAGCATGTGAATAATGAAGGCGGCATGAAAGGGATGTGCATAATGAACACAGACATCCCTGCTGTCGCGAGGAGCTGCCTGGAGGGACCCTCCTCACCAACCAGGGCTCCCGGATCCCCTCGTTAGCACACGGGGCATGGCCTGTGCTCCCACTCCCTGCCAAGGGGACCCACGCCATGGCTTACTCGCACTGGCATCAAATGCTGCCGTGGGGGCAAGAGCTGGTGTCCTTCAGTGCTGGCCAGGCTGTGGCCACGGAGGATGGGGCTCTGGGACCTGCCCACTGGCACATCTCACTCGTCCTCCTCCAGAACTCTCTCCTTTGCCCCATCTCTCTGCACCAAATCCTCACCAGGTCTGCTCCGTCTGCTCCTCCAGAGGCTTCTGGCATGTTGTTGTGCAGCCTGGTTGTGAGTTTAGAAGCACCTAATGTGATTAAATTACCAGATACGTTCCCTTATTGTTGTTTTGTTTGGGGTTTTTTTCAGCATGGAGCTTGTTTTTCTGGGAAGAAGCCACTCCTCGGGGATGGGCTGCTCAGAGCCTGGCCCCTGGATGGATAACATGTTCCAAAACAACTCAGCAGCACCTGCAGTGCCATAACCCCTCCTCATCCCAATCATTGAAGGATATGAAGCCAGATGTGTCTTCTCCCACCACCCTCTGGAACATGGTGGGCACCCCAAATGCATCATTTGGTCCCAAAAGGCAGGTTTCTGTGTCCTCCTCAGGGGAGGCACCACGCTGGGTTCACACAGCACACCACTCAGAAAGTAATTGCCACTTATTGCTCTAATAGCTCCAATTTTAGCAGCAAATGAGTGATGTACAGTAAGTATCAGTCTTATTAAAGAAATAATAATGGGAAACTAGAGCAGGTGCTACAGGGAAGGAACACTCCCCCGTTCCAAGGGATATGGCCGTGCTGGCATTTGACAGCAGCAGAGCCCCTGCTGCTGCTGCTACAACTCCAGTGCATTTGAATACAATAAGTTCAGCACGTAGGAAAGCAACTAGCTCAATACTGCTCAGCTTGCTCCATCGTGACACAAATCGACTGGTGGCTCAGAAATTGCTGCAAAGCCAGCACAGGAAATGTGAATGGAATGGGTCCTACCTCCTTCTAAAGAGGAGACAAGGGAAAAATGCTTATGAATAAAAGTACAGTAAATCTGGGAGCAAACACCTTCAAACCTAGCAGACGATACAGCCTGGACCACCACAGGGAGAGCAACCCCCTGGAGGGAGCACAGCAAGTGGTGACACAGGATGGAGTATTGAGATGGGTTAGAAAACATCACTCCTGCCTGGGCTAGAAAAAGGGAGAAGGTGGCACCGGTGTGGTCCAGCCTGCCCAGGGAGGTGACAGGAGAGAGGTGGGCACATGCTCACCAGCACCACATCTGGATCAGTGACAGTCACTGTTAGACAGATACAGCCAAAGAGCTCCAGGTCTCCACCAGGTGAAACCTTGGAATGCCTGCACTCTGCCAGCTTAGCCCCACTGAATATTTGGCCCTGACTGCCAATTATTTAACCATTGCTTTCCTTCCCGGGAAAGCCATCCCCATGGTGCACCCTCATTAGACACTAATGGTGATTTCATTAGATTAAATAACTCTGATGATCCCCAGAGACCAACAGCACTTTAAACACAGAGCCCTAGAGTTAGAATTACTGTTATTTAACATTGATTAGATTACAAGGCAAATCCAATTTTTCCCCTAAACACATGATGGCTCTGATTTGCCTAACAGAGACATTAAGGACAGCATTCCCAGAAATCAGGACCAAGAAGGGGAAGCCCAAGTCAGCAATGTCAGGGTAACCCATGGGCTCATGGCTGGGAATCCTTCTTCAGAGAGCACGAACAGGGCTCAGGAGTCCCCCCTCATCTCTGCCCCAAAGCCAAGGGGTCAGGTGGACCCATAGTTGCCCTGTCAGTTTATCACCCCCTCCAGCAGGAATATCACCAGGAAGTAATTGGGCCTCTTTGACCCATGGCCCTGCTGTGGCTGAGGCCGTTAATCACTCCTTGAAGCTCCCTCTCAATTTTTTTCCCCCCTGGAAAAGCCCCACAGTCCGTGGCTCCCTCAAGGGACCTGCCCTTTGGCTGCAGCTCCAGGAGCCTGCAGGGAGAGCACTCAGGTCTCTCTCCTCATCCCGAGGATCCCACTGGAATCTGTTTTACAGGACCTAAGAGCTTGGAGCAGGCTGGGAAAGGTTGGTCAGGGCAGGAATGGGATCATCTCAGGGTCCCAAGTCTGAAGGTAAGGTCAGTATCCCTTCCCTGAGGACAGGGCAGGGACAGGATTGCTCTCAGTGTGGGGTGCACTCCCCTGATGATCCCTTTCCTAGGGGATCTTCTGCATTTAGTGCCTGGATCAGGACACCAGCCAGGACAGAGCTTCCTCTGGATCTCTTTGCTGATGCATCTTTGGGAAGCCAAGGGGTCAAACAGCTCCAAAACACCCCATACTGAGCCTGGAGATCAGGGATGCCAGGCAACCCCAGCAGGCAACAACACAGCACACTCAGACAGACAGACAGACAGACTACAGCAAGAGCAGGCTCAGCTGCTGGTGCAAAGTTCAGTGGCCTGATAAACCTGGCTTTACATCGAGGATGCATAAGGAAAAGGGGAGGCTCCAGGAAGAGCTGGTTTCCAAAAACCAAGGTGATCACAGTGACCATGAGCAGAGGCCAGACCGCCAGGGTACACACCCTGAATATCCATAGGATATTCAGCAGAAATTCTCAGGGATGGAGGGGAGAAGGATGAGTGCCCCAACCGTGCTGAAACACACAGTGAGCTCCAGTCTGGATCCAGACTCCTCTGTCCCACTGCCTTGGATGTCCCAGGGAAGGTGGGGGATGGCCAGGAAAGCCCTGGGAGCAGGCAGGGCTGAGCATGGCTCTGCAGGTCACCCAGGCCTGGGCTCCATCATCTAAGGGTGGGCTGACACCAGCTTTGCAGCGCTGCTGGATTTAGCTCAACAAAGCCAAGTGCTGCTTTCAGGGCTTTAATAAAATCCAGAGCTGCTCATAATTTTAAGCCAGGTTTACTCCAGAGGAAACACACCCAAATTCCTTCCTTGCCTCTGCGATAACCACCCTCAGTGCCTTTCCCATCTACC
>VYZU01023334.1:12960-31870 GCA_013401355.1 Ceyx cyanopectus | reverse complement strand
CATCCCTTTAATGTTTTTGGGTTTTTTTCTGCTGTTTCTCTGATGCTTGCACACATGCATCTCCATTCATACTTCATTCATATCAATCTTTATATTTTCTTTTTCAAGCCTCAGTGTACCTATGACCTCAAAGTATGGAGATGGACTGGACAATACAAACCATGAAGCATTTTCACCATGCTCAAATGATGCTCTATCCTCTGTTTAGGTTTCTTCATGGAACCCACTGTATTCACAGATGTTGAAGACCATATGTATATTGCCCAGGAGGAGTCCTTTGGTCCTGTCATGGTGATTTCCAAATTTAAAAATGGGTATGTTCTTATCTTGTTAATGTTAGAAACTATTTTTTTTCTACCTTGAAGGCAAAGTGTTGCTAACATTTGTTCATTTTACCCGGTTGCAGTTAAGTTATTTCTTTCCCTTGTAGGGACGTTGACGGAGTCCTACGCCGGGCAAATACCACAGAGTATGGCTTAGCTTCAGGAGTTTTCACAAAAGACATAAGCAAAGCTCTCTATATCAGTGAAAAACTAGAAGCTGGAACAGTTTTTATTAATACATACAATAAAACTGATGTGGCAGCACCATTTGGTGGATTTAAGCAGTCTGGCTTTGGGAAAGATTTAGGTAAGTTGTACTCAGCCCCCCTCATTTCTTATCTGACAGTCCACATCGACGAAAAACCAGCAAGTTTTTAAACATAACATGAGTTATACTTTGGAGTCATTCCTCCAATCACAGTCATCCACTTCCCATCCCGCCTCAGTAGTCCTGCTTCAATAGCTCCAGTTCAGCCCTTCCTGTACATTTCCTAAATCGTGCTGCAGTGTGCAGAATATTCCTCTTCAGCTTCTTTCGGAGCAGCCCAATTGCAGCTTGTCCAGACCTCTGTACAGGCTACACAATGCTGTCAAGTAGCAAAGCTATTGGCTGAAACCTTCTTTCACTCAGAAAGGCTAATTTAGGTTTTTCCTCTAAACTTTCCAAGAGCATAGGAGACAGTTTTATTACTTAACATGTCATCAAAACTTCCCAACAGTCACTGAGGAAGATGGATTTTTTCTTTTCTTTTGAAAACTAGTTTTACATCTAGTTAAAGGAACTTCACCTCTTCCTTGTCAAACCAGTTCTATAAATGTCAATGGGAGGGCAAGTGAATATAAAGTTTCTATTGTTCCTGAAGGACTCAGATATTGGCTAAAGCTTTTTTTTTCTTTGTTTCTCTTTATAATACAGTCACAGACTTTGACAAGATTCTGTTATTGAGCTGCTGTTCTAACTGGTGAATGTTGTCCTTGTACAGGTGAAGAAGCTCTTCATGAGTATCTCAGAACCAAGGCTATCACTGTGGAATACTAAAGTAACAGTTTCACTTTCCAAGTGAACTTTCGGCAGAGTTTGAATCTTAATGACTCCATGAAGCACTAAATACCATGCACAGGACATGCTGTCTACAATGACACAACTGAAAAAACAAAACAAAAACCAAGCAAANATGTGACTTAATTTTAATTGGGTAACCCATAGGTGGAAGAAATAAAAAAGATGAAAATTGGTGACCCACTGGATAGATCTACAGATCATGGTCCACAAAATCACAAGGCACATTTGGAAAAATTGCTGCAATATTGTGAAACTGGAGTAAAGGAAGGAGCCACTCTAGTGTATGGAGGAAGACAAGTATGCAGACCAGGTAAATACTGTTCAGAGTTATATGGAACTTTTACACTTGAAACAAAAGCCATCATAATTGTCTCTGCTGTGTTTTGTGAAGTTGTAGTATCATGGGAACAATACCAAGTAAGCCCAAGATACCACATGAGAACTGGGCTTTTAAGTTTCATATGAAGAGACCCCGTGCAATTGAGGTGTAACCTACAAAGCCAAATCAGAATCTAGTCTGCATGGGGATCTGTTGCTCATTTATTCCTCTGGTTTGTGAGGCATTGAGGGGTTTTTTGCAACAACCCTGAAATGTCAAGAGCTATCAGTATACTTACATACATTAATGTAATGACTACAGTCTATCTTCTTGTTGGGTAACAAGAAAAAACATGGCTTCTATGATATGCTGTAATCACGTTTTCCTGTGGTGAGAGTACAGGGTCTGAGGAGTCAGTCACCTGGGCTGTGACACACAGACCTTCTGGCCTGGCCAGGAACAACACACGTGGTTGCTCTGATCAATACAGGCCATCCCTTTAATGTTTTTGGGTTTTTTTCTGCTGTTTCTCTGATGCTTGCACACATGCATCTCCATTCATACTTCATTCATATCAATCTTTATATTTTCTTTTTCAAGCCTCAGTGTACCTATGACCTCAAAGTATGGAGATGGACTGGACAATACAAACCATGAAGCATTTTCACCATGCTCAAATGATGCTCTATCCTCTGTTTAGGTTTCTTCATGGAACCCACTGTATTCACAGATGTTGAAGACCATATGTATATTGCCCAGGAGGAGTCCTTTGGTCCTGTCATGGTGATTTCCAAATTTAAAAATGGGTATGTTCTTATCTTGTTAATGTTAGAAACTATTTTTTTTCTACCTTGAAGGCAAAGTGTTGCTAACATTTGTTCATTTTACCCGGTTGCAGTTAAGTTATTTCTTTCCCTTGTAGGGACGTTGACGGAGTCCTACGCCGGGCAAATACCACAGAGTATGGCTTAGCTTCAGGAGTTTTCACAAAAGACATAAGCAAAGCTCTCTATATCAGTGAAAAACTAGAAGCTGGAACAGTTTTTATTAATACATACAATAAAACTGATGTGGCAGCACCATTTGGTGGATTTAAGCAGTCTGGCTTTGGGAAAGATTTAGGTAAGTTGTACTCAGCCCCCCTCATTTCTTATCTGACAGTCCACATCGACGAAAAACCAGCAAGTTTTTAAACATAACATGAGTTATACTTTGGAGTCATTCCTCCAATCACAGTCATCCACTTCCCATCCCGCCTCAGTAGTCCTGCTTCAATAGCTCCAGTTCAGCCCTTCCTGTACATTTCCTAAATCGTGCTGCAGTGTGCAGAATATTCCTCTTCAGCTTCTTTCGGAGCAGCCCAATTGCAGCTTGTCCAGACCTCTGTACAGGCTACACAATGCTGTCAAGTAGCAAAGCTATTGGCTGAAACCTTCTTTCACTCAGAAAGGCTAATTTAGGTTTTTCCTCTAAACTTTCCAAGAGCATAGGAGACAGTTTTATTACTTAACATGTCATCAAAACTTCCCAACAGTCACTGAGGAAGATGGATTTTTTCTTTTCTTTTGAAAACTAGTTTTACATCTAGTTAAAGGAACTTCACCTCTTCCTTGTCAAACCAGTTCTATAAATGTCAATGGGAGGGCAAGTGAATATAAAGTTTCTATTGTTCCTGAAGGACTCAGATATTGGCTAAAGCTTTTTTTTTCTTTGTTTCTCTTTATAATACAGTCACAGACTTTGACAAGATTCTGTTATTGAGCTGCTGTTCTAACTGGTGAATGTTGTCCTTGTACAGGTGAAGAAGCTCTTCATGAGTATCTCAGAACCAAGGCTATCACTGTGGAATACTAAAGTAACAGTTTCACTTTCCAAGTGAACTTTCGGCAGAGTTTGAATCTTAATGACTCCATGAAGCACTAAATACCATGCACAGGACATGCTGTCTACAATGACACAACTGAAAAAACAAAACAAAAACCAAGCAAATGAACAAAAACAAAAAAACCCATCCCACAGATCAGTTTCTATAGAACAGGTCCAAATTTTAGTCTGACAGATAAAAACATATGCAAATGAAGCTGAAGCGACTTGTGATGCAGCAGCAGCAGTTGCTAGCACAATACCCCCCCCCCCCCCAAAAAAAACCAAACCAAAAAGAACAAGGTTTGGGTTTGTTTTTTAAATAGAACTTAAGAATGAGTTCTCACATGCCTACTTTTCTTTGTGTGAACATAATATTCACATGATCATTTTAAATCTTCATACATTAGGCTTCTCTTAAAGGTGAACAAAAATATACTGAATATGCTGGTTTGCTATAAGCCAGCTCAAGTTTTACAGTAGCAATTAAACATTCTGCTCTGGTGAATCTTCAGCAGTACAGAAAACCTTTGTGCCATAAGAAGTAAATCAATGCAAGAAAGTGCACTTACTATGATCTTTGTATAGTACATACAGAGTTCAACATCGGTGTTAAACTATGCACATCATGTTAATGAAAATATTTTCTATCTCTTGTTGATATGGAATGTGTGATCTGCCTGCAGTTTGAAAGGTGGTTATGTTAACAGATTAAAATCACTTTTTGTGTCTGTGTGCACGGACTGTTATCACTGTTCTATACACCACAATTATTACTTTGTATTTCATACTTCCCTTTTATTTTTTTCTTCACCATGGGAATATCCCTTGTAAAACAACCAAGTGAAAATGCTTGCTTTCAAACTTCTTTGTTTGAAGAGAAGGTTATCCAATGACTGAGACCCTATCTAACAAACTAAGCTTCCTTGAGGCCCCCTTCTCTTCTAAGAATGCAGTTCCACCCAAATCTTAGCATTGTCTGTGGGCTGCAATTAAAAATAGCAGTTGCCATTCTTTGATTCCCATCCTTCCTCTTTGCTAAAACAGTTCGTGGTTAAATCAGTTTCAAGTAAGTCATGCCCCAATCCTATCTTCAAGAAGTAGCATTATGAAAGACAGACCAAAATCCTTGCTATTTCTTAACACAAGTATTACAGAAATAGGTATTAAAACTATAGTTTTAAGGGATTCAAAATAAACTCTGTAAATAATTGCAGGTCTCAAGTCATGACACTATGTTCAGTATTTGAGCAAATACAATATAGAAAATGTTACTTTAATGATGTAGAAAACATAAAATTTCTTAATGTAACAAAATATGACATCCAGGAGCACAGCAGATGGTTCTGAAATGCAAACTAATCTATGACAGCCCAAATCATTGCATTTGATCATTCTGAGGTAAGTATGAATGAGACAAACTTCCACTGATTTTGGTTTCACAATTGTTTCAGGCTAACCTACATAAATGTCACTTAAAAAGCCACCTTTTTATTCTTCTGGCAGAAAGAGTTAACAGAATAGAGTGTCTGGACAGAAACACAGAGTAAGTTGGAGATGCAAAGTGTAGCTTAAAGCAATTTTAACACCAGACAGGCAAACTTGACCACTAAAGTGCTGATGTTACCTGTGCTGCAGCCACAGCCATTCCAGATGGGAGCTAGTAACTGACAGGTGATGTGGAGCTCAGTGGAGGCAGAGAGGGTCAGAATCTGCTCAGCTCTCAATTCATAGCAGGACTTGCTCATGCCAGCTCATCCTGAAATGGCCTCAGATGCTGCTTTAGTGTCCAACAGTTACTGTCACAAATGCAATGTAACCAAACCTCTAATGTAGTTTCAAGATCAATGTTTAATATTGAAGGTATTGTACGTAACAGTTCACATGACACAGAATATAAAAACCCACAGCTTTCTGCCTAGTTAACTCTTTCCTGCCCTCGAAACAAAAACTTCTAGCACCCTACAAAAATCTTTTTTCAACAAAGCAACATAATTTTACCTTAAGTAGTTCAAGTGGCCTAAATTCTAGTTGCTTTCATAGTCTGACCTACTATCAAGTCCATTTCAATGTTGCTTAATGAATAAAACCGTATTTAATTCTTCAGAAATCCAGCCTGCCTCAGTCATGAGTAGATCCTGAATTCTCCACAATGTAAATTACAGCATTTTACAGATCCTGAGGAATAGCACATTGGGAAACAAGGTAGTTTTCAGGGCCAAGTCTTCAAAGTAAGAAAACATAATTTGGGGTTTTGTTGTTTGCTTATTTTTTGGTTTGGGGTTTTATTTTGGGTTTTTTAGTAAAATACAGTGGATTTACTCATTCACTTTGCTGTCCAAAATTTCTATTTTGCCCTTTTCTCCCTTTTGATTAGGAAACTTAATGTTGTCTATTGTCACTTCATTAGTTATACAGTCATCTTCAGATTCTGAGTCATCTTCTGAAGTTGGTATTTCATCATCTGTATCAGAATCACTCAGTTCAACTACAGCCACATTCTGAAAAAAAATAGACAGCAGTTAACACATTATAAATTTCTACACCACTTCCATCACATGAGTAAAACAAACCAAACACATGAAACAGCTTACCACCATAAGAAACCACAACTGTGAGTAGAAAGACTTTTAGGTTCTCCTAGGATTCTGACAAATATAGTAAACAGATTACTAAATATTTGACATTTGTATTGCCCTATAGCAATAAAAGGCCATGCTGACCTCAAAAAACTCCTGTACACTGCAAAGCAAAATACAGGAATTTTGAGATGAAAATAAATTTCTTCAGTACTTTGCAAAGAGCATTATGCTATCAATCCTGAGATCCCTTGGCTTGTATTATAAAGTCAAGATACTTCTTAGACAACTTCACATGAAATACAAAAATCCTGTTCAGGTTGCCCATTCCACTTCAGCATATTAAACCAAACAATTCTCATGGTACACTTTGTTTTCTCACTTATTTGGAATTCTTCAGCATATACCAGCAATGGACAACCTATTGCATGTAGTCCAGATACAATCTACAACAACTCTGAATCCAACCAGCAGCCAATAAACTGTTCTGACAGCTCACACCCCAAACTCCCAGGCTGCCTTATTCCTGCCTTTTATCTTGTGGGTCTGCAAGTCAGACAGCACTTGTCTGGGACATGCACCTACCACATCACCATCCTAATACATTTTTCTGACGTGAGCATGTGGCTGCAGCACTTCAGTTAAAAACAGAAAGAAAATATTGATGTGAATGTAAATCAACAGACAACTACCAGCCACAAAGGATCACAAGAACACTTAACAACTTTTCTAAACCCAAGACCTACAGCTAGTCCTAAAAATACCTACAAAGTACACCTTTTAAAAGTAATAACGCCAGTTATTACAAAGACTTCCATTATGCCTTACTGTGCCTTACACTGTCCAGTTTCTAAACCAGATTTCCACTTTAAAATACAATTTGTGACTTATTTTGATTCAGTGGAGGATTCAAAAGTACATCTTACTCTGACTGTAAACTACTTTATACTCAGTCATGAAAATTGCACAAATATGAAAAACAACTAGTAAACCAACAATTTTTTTTTATTACATTGATGTTTTGAATTTGCAGATCATGGAATAAAATGGCAAAGATTTAGCCTTAGCTATCAAATTAGCTCATTCTAAGATGAAAGAATGATTTTCATCACATCTAAATCTACTTTATAAAATGAAAAATATAGTGAGCATTTACCATTTCAATAACTTTTTCTGTTGCACTGTCTAGATGTTCAATATCAAACTGATGAGCTGGTGCTGCTACCATTTGTTTTCTTAGCTCTTCATTTGCATGGGCCATCTGTGGCAAAAAGCTCTGTACTCGATCCAAAACTGAAAAAGAAGTAATTATCACATATACATAAACATACACATTAGTTTACACATTAAATGCTTAAGATTTCTGAGGTATAAAACAGATTCCATTTCAACTATAAATTTCACCTCTCTACCAATTTAAGATGCTTTAGTAGGAGGAGTTATGACAGCATTCAATTTCCCAAGACACAAACAGTAAACAGATAGCAAACTATTGATCAGCATGTGCTTTGGGAAGAAATAACTTCCAAAATTCCATTAGGATTCTCAAAACAAAATGTGACTACTGTATAGAAAACTTGCTTGTAAATTCCATGGTTTCAAATACATATTGAGTGCAGTCTTGAGAAACTTCCATACCATACCACTTCTGAAAGGAGGTAAGAAACCCAAATCAGCTTAAAAGCAACAACCCTATACTGCAAAAGAACAACATGAGACCAAAAATAGAAAGTTTTTCATTAAGATAAAAACTCAAGATGTCACTACTTTCAAAGGATAACAATTTTTACACTTTGTCCTCTTATGCTTGAAGTTACACTGAAGAGACTTAGCAATCTGTATGGAGCTTTGACTAAGAAAGAACATAGTTCATCTAAAGAAAAAAACCAGTTTTTTTAATGCACTCAAATGAATTATGTCAGCACATTTGTTAAAAGTTGTGAAAGTGATGTATGTAACTTGCATGAAATTGAAAAGAGCTGACTAAATGAATCCCAAGGGTACCACCTGTATTCAGACAGTGGGGGAGGGTTCTCCTGTGAGGAGAACCAAGGCCCTACAGCTTGCAGCTGTAATGCCAAGCATTGCAGAATCCAGTTTTGGCTCAAGCAGCAGTTACAGGATTAACCTAGGGGATGGGCAGCTGCACCATCAGAAACAGAACACAGCAGAAAGAAACAAACAGAACACAGCAGAAAGAAACAAACAGAAGACAGCAGAAAGAAACAAACAGAAGACAGCAGAAAGAAACAAACAGAACACAGCAGAAAGAAACAAACAGAACACAGCAGAAAGAAACAAACAGAACACAGTTTCTCCCTTAACTTTTACTTCAGCTTTTTCCTTGCATTAGTAAAGTCAAAGACATTAACTATGACTTGACACTGTTCCAATTACAAAGGCCTACTTACCATTACTCCTTGGCATCCTGACAGTCTGTAAAGTTGTGGCTTTCTTGCTGCTACATTTTGAACTAATCAGCAAGGTTTCTTCCAGTCCTGGAACAAACAAATAATTTAATGTTTACTTGTGTCAATTACAAATGTCACATTTCAATTGTGAGGCTCTCGCTGCTACTTTTCCACCTGTCTACAACATGACTAAACATGAGGATTGAACTGCCTCTAGAAACTCCATGCTGCTTTCCTGCAAATACTGTTCTTTGCTGTCTGTTTGGGGTGGTCATCTCAGTACTTCTTCATGCTGTAGGCAGTGAATGTCTAGAACTTGCTACCACAAGAGGCTGGGAAAACAGAGGGATCAGCAGGCTCAACACAGACAAATTCAGGGCAGCAGAGTCATAACCAGATACTAAAAGGATGGAGCAGGAACACACCCACTAGCATCCCTACAACTACAATTGCAGTTATCCAGTATTTACAAGAATGAGGAGCACACAATGTGTAAACTGACAAGTTCTCTGTAATTATCATCTGCTATTGGCAGTTGCTGGAAGAAAGACCACTGGGCTACATGGACCACTGGCCTGACCAAGCAGGTCATGTCTTACAGGTTTTTAAAAGTCTTTTGTCAAAGATTTATTTAGTGACAGATAACGCGTAGAGAAACCACCTGAAATAACTCACAGCAAAACCAGTGACGCAACAGCTAACACGGGGCTGTTACAGATTTAAATCGCCTCCTTGGGTGCATGACTGTGGCAGGGAGCACCGCAAGGCCACACAGGGCGGTGCTAATGACCTCAATTAAATACTCGCAAGGGTCAGAAAATTCAAACGAGGTCGTGAAACGGCGTTATTTAGACATGTCGGTCCTTGCGAGCACCAACGCGGCAGCCAGCACTTGGGCAGCAAGCACAGCGAAGGTTTTGAACTTCTTTTGTTACCGTCATATAGTTACGGCTGTCGATACTAATTTAACTTGGTTCTCCTACAGTGTTTACTTAGCATAAACGCGGCAGTGGCCGGGAAAACGGCGGCTTTTCATGCCAGATGTAAGCACAAGCGAAGCACGAGCAGCCAGGGGGTCTGAAACCCCCTCCCTGAGGCTGCCCGCTAGCGAGAGAGGCCAGGAGGCTCCAAGAGCTGAGCCGCTCCCACCACCTCGCGGAGAGCCGCTACTCCGCCCGACCCGGTTCAATGGACGCCCAGGCTGAGCCCCGCAACGCCGGCCCCGGCGCCTGGCCGACAGGCGGGCGGGAGGGCAGACCCATCTCCGCCACAGCACCCCGGCCGGCGGCGCTTCCCTCACGGGGGCCGCTCACCTACCTCCTCGGCGACCCACGGCCAGCAACTCCCGGGAAGCGGTCGGTCCCGCCGCTCCGCCATCCCCCGCCATGCGCCGGCCGCACCGGAAGGAGAGCGGCCCCGCCTCAGCCGCCGTAGCGTGGCGCCCCCTGGTGGGTGGGAGGGGCAGAGCCGCCCGATGCGAGGTCCCGGCTGCGGATTCCCGGCAGGAGCAGCCGCGCTCGTCCCATCCTGCGGTTCACAATGCAGAAAGAAAACCCATCCGCATTACGAAGGAAACGACAATATTTAAAAACCTTTATGGAACGCTTTGGCATAAAAATTGCATCCCTCACTTGGAGGAGAAACGAGAGTTTTGACACTAAACTGCAAGTAGGTGACATCCCTCGAACACCTGCCAGTGGCTGCCCTTGTTTGAAAATTTTCCCATTTTCATGGTCAGAATTTAACTAATGCACCTAAAACTAAATTTCAGACCCTGAGAGATTTTTAATTATCTTTTGGAAACGAAACTTTTGTAACCATCAGGTTCACTTGGCTCTGGCCAACCTGTTATTCAGGGTTTGCTCTGTGATTTCTGTCCCTATCTGCTTATAATCTAGACACTGTGAAAACCATAAAGAGAACCAAATGGCTCATAAAACATGAGATGGAAAATAAGAAAAAGTAGTAATTGGTTAAGTTATGATTATAGGTCCTCATCACAAAGAACACAAAAAAAAACCCCAAACAGATCCCAGTATCTTAGAATTAACAAATACAAAGAGTAAGATGCAAACCTCTCACAAGGCTTCAGGCAAGAGGCTGTGCTGCCATTCTCCTGAGAGAGACCAGCCTAAGCAAGTGTCCCCTGCTGTCCTCTGAATTTGCCACCTGGTTTGCATATTTTCACCCAACTGTGCTCCAAAATTCTGCTTTCCAAGGAAAATTATAGCTTTGGTGACTGAAAAAAATTGGAGGATGGAGGGTTTCTTTTGCCTCGCACCCAAAAAAGCGAGTCTCTCTGCAATACACACAGCCCAAAATAACAGTGTGTGAACCTCAAATAATGTATTTAATAATGTATTCATCCATGGATATTGCATTATTTCAGTGGAGGGAGGAGCATAACACTGTTGAGAAACCTGTAAGAGATTACCCAAGATCACCAGACAAGCAATTAGAAAATCCAGAAATAACACCCTCAGGTGCTATTCCCAAACTTCAGGTTTATAGTCTAACCTGTTGGCAGCAGAGGCAGATGTGATCCTTATCTGATTTTCAAGGTGGCCCAGCTATGTATCCACACTGTGTAATGTGTGAGAACACACGAGGCATGGTAATACATTTGCTATTAGGGTAAGGGGACAACAACATCCATAGCCCATATTCCCCATCAGTTCAGGCTTGAGACAGCATTCACCACTGAATTAATAGCTCTGAGGTTTGGGCTGCTTAATCCATTTAATGCAGTACTGACTCAAGAGTTCAAGCTGATGCTGTGCATTTCACTATTATAGTGCAGATTGGTCTGGCCCCAGTCCTACGCTTAAGTTTCTGCTTTTCCTCACATATACCCACAGTAGCTGTCTCCAGTTGATGGCAGACACTTGGTGTCTTGCCCATGCAGTCTTTTGTTCTGTCTGTAGAAAAGAGACTTGTAGACTTGGCTGCTATCACCATCATTACATCCCCATTCTTTTCTTCCTATTTCTTCCCTTTTACCTTCCATTTAATACATCCTCAGTACTTTGAAGCATCGGGCAGCAATTGAGGAATACTAATAATGCTAATAACTGCACAAATTTAGCTGCCTTGACTATTTTAATATATTAATACGAAGTGTGTCTCAAAACAAGAAACAGTGCACAGCATGACCTCGACTTCCTATTTATTTCGACACAAGGAGCTGATGTCCAAGGGGAGCCACTGTCAGAATTGCAATAAGCACTTGGCGTTGCATGCAGGGCACACAGAATAGCCGGGCAAGGATGGGAATATTCCAACTGATCCAAACACTTAAAAAAATGTGAATCTATTTTCAACCAAGTGGCATAAAAGAAGCTCACATTCTGGAGTCAGTACAAAATGGTGACTCCTGTGCTGTGCCGCCAAGAAAGCTTCTACAAGTAAAGGCACCGTCACCGCCTGCCCGGGGATTCGCCCCGCTCCACACACAGCCTTTTGTTCTCCGCAGGCTGCGGAGCATCCCTTGCAGACGGAGGGCGGCTGGGAAGCGAGGCGGGGTACCAGCTTCGCCCCGTGCTCGAGGCTGCCCGGGGGTCCCGAGAAGCCGCAGCGAGAAGGGGAAGCCCGCGGGTCCCCTCATCGCAGCCGGCGGCGGTAGCAAGGTGACAGGCGTCCGGTGCTGTAAGCGATGACGGACCCGGACCCTGCCGCCGCGCCGCGTCCCGTCCCGTGCCGTGTCGTGTCGTCCTCTCCCGTCAGCGGGGCGGGGCGGCGATGGCAGCGGCTTGTGCCCCGTGGCGCTCGGCCCCTCCCCCGCCCGCCGCAGGGTCAGAGCTGCCGGCGGCGGCGGCGGCTGCTGCTGCGCATCACGGGCCACATCATCGCGGGGGCTGCCCGCCCTCCAGCTGCTTCCGCGCTTGCTCAGTGGCGGCGGCGCTCACCTAGCTGCGGAGCTGTCACCGCCGCCGGGCTGGTCCTTCCCCGCCCGCCGCCTCTCCGCCGCAGCGATGGAGCGGGACCCCGGGACGCTGCTGGCGTCGCCCTCTACCAGGTAAGACGAAGGCGCGGCCCGAGGGACGGCGGGAGCAGACGGGGAGGGGGGGAGGGGGGGAGGGGGAGAGGAATCGGGGAGGGCCGGCGACCTGCCGCCCCGGGGCGAGGAGGGTGGGAAAGTTTCGCTCACGAGCGACGGAGCTGCCAAGCAGTGCCCTGCAGGCGCTGCGCCCATCGGGAGCAACGCGCCTGCGCCGCTCCAAATCTCAGCGGTGCCCGAGGGCTGTGGGGCACGTACCCCGTGTGCGGTGACCCTCATCCCCTCCCGCCCCACGGCCTCCAGGCCCTGAGGCAGCCGCCTGCCCTCGCAGCCTCCCTCTGCGCCCTCCTTTCACCCGTATCCCGAGCCCTGCAGCCGCCTCGCGGCTGCGGGTCAGCCTCCCTCCGTCGCCGGCCGCCTGCCCCGGTGTCCTGCGTCCGGCCCACGGACGCTGAAGGGCTTTAAGGCCGCCCCTTACCCGTTCCCCTGCGTTCCTCAAGCCCCCGTGGCTCTTTGCATCATGTGCACCTAATTATGCACTGCTCCAGGTAGCCTGGACAATGAGCCTTTTCTCTGCTTTCTCTGTGCCTGCACAAGATCTGCCCAACGTTCCCAGCGGCCCCTATTCCCTGGCACCCTGTACGTCTGTATGTGCTTGCGTTTCTGTTCCCACCTTTGCACCTATAAAAATATGCCACAGATGCAGCGGCTAAACAAGCATGGAACTGGTACCCAAATAACATGCATATAGACTTCAGTAATCATCTTGTTGTTTACAAGCATGTGATGGTACAGTTTTGCTCTTTCCATAGTTTTCTGCCAAAATGTAGGAGCTTTTCATTATTAACTCTACTTTCTACTCTTTTTCAGTTATGTTTAATGTGTAGCTGTGTCTCTTTCCTTAATTTCAGTGAATATGTTGATTTCCTCTTGCCCCACTGCCCTGCTGTCCAGGGTACAGTTGAGTGTCTTCTTAACTCTCATAATTTGGTTATAGACCACTCTGCACTAGCCAGGCTCTGATAAATGGAACATATACAATTAGTTGTTTACACTTAGTGTCAGGAACAAAACATAAATACCTGGAAATGACCTACTCATGTAAATTTCCTAGGTACAATTGTAGCAGGCTTTAGCAGGTATCTGAAAGTATCCTCACTTTATCAGTTCTATAATGCTGATAGAAAATTGACAGCAGGTGGGAAGACCTGCTTTGGCAGCATTTAGTGCATATACTGCCTTAAAAAGTTTGTGAAACTGGAACTATAAATACTACAGTATGACTGGTAGACACTTAGAAGGAAAAACAGAAATGTGTCATTTTCTTTTCAAATACCTTAGGATAGTATCCACAAGAAACAATGTGAGGTCTGTATTGTAGTTAATAAGCAATTCATCCCTCCTTGGTGGTGAGAGTAGAAACCTGTAATCCCAAAAAGGACAGTTAGGACTCATCTGGGTAAGTACCTATTGGTTATTTGATCTAGAGGACTTAATTATCTCTTATGTTTCAGATGTTCCCATCTGCTTTTGATGGGCTGGACGTGATTTGTGTTGGTATTCCAGTGTAACCTTACCACATTTCACAGACTTGCTACCTCATTTCTGGCTCTATTTCAAGTCTTTTCTAATTGAGTTGCCTTAAAAGTGCAGAGGCAAACCTTTTTTTTTTTTTTTTCTTTTTTTTTTTTTCCCCCCACAGCTGCTTTTCTCTTCCTTGGGGCCAAAATTGAAAGCTGCCATGTTCAGGAAGTGGAATGTAGCAGCCTCAGAGTTGGCTGAAAACTGAGCCTGAGGCTGGCAGCTCTTTCAGAGTCTTAATGTTCAAGAAGGCATGTGGAGGTTCTTTTATCAGTTGGTTGGTTTAGGTTTGGGGTTTTTTTCCTCTCACTATTTTTTTTTTCTTTTGCTGCTCATTTAACCCACAACTGCCTTACATTGAACACCATGGTAACCAGTTTACTGCATAATATTTATAAAATAGTTTGTAATGCCCATATATCTGCCTTGTGGGCAACATGTGTTTATTTTCAGCTTCTTTTCCAATCTTTAATACTCAACATAAATGTATCAGGTAAAATAATCTTACCCAACCACACGACCTTGGGTTCTGGATTCTACAAAATGGGTAATGATAATACAGTCTTTTTGTTTACTCTCTAATAATGCTCAGGTGATACAATTCAGCTTTCACTTTCTACTGTCTACTACAGCAACCTAAATGGTTAGCCACAATTGTGATCAGGATGTTAGTGTGATACTGTAAACATGTATGAGTACGGCACACAGTAGTGGAGAAGAGGCTGAGAAGATAATATCACCTTATTCTGAACTTAATGCAGTCCCAAAGCCTCACATTTCAAAGTTTACAGAATCTCAGGACCATCTGGAGACACTTAAGACCCGCCTGGATCTGTTCCTGAGTGACTTGGTCTAGGTGATCCTGCTCAGGCAGGGGGGTTGGACTAGATGATCTTCTAGGTCCCTCCAGCCCCTAATTTCTGTGATTCTGTGATTCTGTGATTGAGGTTGGAAGGGATCATGGGAAATTATTTACTTTCTACTCTGTCTTTAATTCTCAATTACATTTAATTTGTAGCTTTGTTTCTTTTCTTAATTTCAGTGATTTCTATTCAGCCACCTCTGTTCAGTCTAAAGTCAGGTAGAGCAGGTTGCTTAGGACTATGTCCAGTTGGGTTTCAATTACTGCCAAGGATGGAGACTCTGTAACCTGTTTGGACCAGTGTTCAACCACCTTCGTGGCAGGAAAAAAGCTTTTTCTTATGTGTAAATGGAATTTCCTGTGTTTCAGTTTGAGCCCACTACTTTCCATGCTTTCATTGAAAAAGGTGGCTTCATCTTTGAAGACAGAGAAAGTCTTTGAACCCAGAAAAGAATCCAGCTTTGTCTTTGCTTATTATGGCAAAATATTAAAGCTCAGTATTTCATCCATGTTTCATATTACTTTCCTGAATCCCTTTCCAAGAGTTGTTCTTGTACTGAGAAGTGTTTCTCAGACAGGCATGCTGTATTTTATTGTGGACTACCTGTAAGTACAATGCAGAGATTATTGTTGCCTTAAATGATTACCTGTAAAAAATTGTTGCTAGCTTTTAGGAAAAATGGGCTTTGACTGTGGTGTGATAAGCTTTGGATCCTGTGAAAGCCCTCAGTATTACTTAGGTATTATCATTTGATTTTGTTGGCCAAACTCTGAAAGAAGTTCAGAGTTTGCGGTTTTTTTTTTAGTACTTCACCTTTCTCTGTAACCTCCTGAAACCAGTTTCATTTATCTCCTCTTCCTACAGAAACCGGAGACAGGATATTACCCCCTTTTCTTCATATGAGTTACTAAAGCTTGCTGCTTTAGCTGGCCAAGTCTTCTCTAGACAATACAATAAAATCAGCATTGTTCTTGTCAATGATGAAGCTTACTAGGAAGCTCTTGTCTGTGAGATCATACTCTTCCTTAGATGGTTTGCTATATTTTTTAAGTACAAACCCTAACCCACCCCCAGAAGTACAGCAATGTTAGCTTCCTGTAACTCAAGATAAAATTATTGCATCAGAAGACATTTGGAAAAAATATATTCATTGCAACAGGTTTTTAGAAGTGAATAGTTACATTCAGAAGCCTTCATAATTATTTCTATATACTCTATATAGTTTATTTTTTCAGTTTGTCTTATTAAATTCTCATTTTTTAGCATTTATCATGAGCTCACTCCAACTCCTCTTGGTAGGAAAACCATAAATGAATTGCATCCAAATTCAACTCTTAGCTGTCCATGCCAGCCTCTTCCTCCCTTTGTAACTTTCTAGTTGACCAAATAATCTCTGAAAGCACAATTTTCCCCAAAAATTTGATTCTTAAAAAAAACCACCCTCACTTAAAAGGAGAAAAATCCATGTTAGAAAGATATGGATAAATAAACCAGATATGGATAAATAAACCAAATATTTTTGGCTGGAGTTCCAGGCTAGTGAATAATGTCCATGAGTTACTGGTCTAGCACTCTGGTGCTATGACTGAAAGATGTGTTGGAGAAACCACGATGAGACCCAGACTCTGACTTGTTAAGGCTATTGGAAAATTTTCTCAATATATTTCCCAGTAAGAAAAATAAAATCCTTCATTTGTTGCTCCTCTCCTCAAAAGAATTACCACCACCCCCCAAAAAAGCCAGTGACATTCCTGTGGTTCTCAGTATGTCTTTTGTCATGGACACTTCTGTGACTTAACTCTACATCCTATTCATAAAGTTTCTTTAATCTAGATGTTTCTTGTGACCAACTGAAAGTCAGCTGTGTAAAGAGATGCAAAGCTATTCCCATGGAAAGCATCCTAAGTCATGTGTCGCTTTCCATGGTCATAGATGAGTTAGTAAACTTCAGTGCTCTAGACTAAACCCTTCCTGAGATTTTCATTTCCCTCAACTTCCACAAACTCCTCTTTTCTTATATTCCTCTTAATCCCCACGTTGTGTCATGCGAGTTCCATTTGCCCATACCCTTGCACCTTGCAGAAAAATTCTCTGTTCCTTCAAAGCCACTGGAAGTCTAGGGCCACACACACTATCTCCCTGAAGACTTTGACTTCACAGGCTTCAAGAAGGCAAAAGCTTGGTACTTAACAATTCACTTACAGATTGCATTGCTGTATCTTTCTTTCACTGGAAAGTACACCAGCTTGTGAAACTTTCTCACAACACCAACTTTTCATTTTTATCTTCTAATTAATTTCAATTTAGGCGTTTAAATGTTAGAGAAGATTGGCATTTCTACAAATACTTCCTTTGAAAAGATATTAAGTATTACGAAAAAATAAACCAGTATCTTATGTATTCTGTAGAATTACAATATTTTAAAGCTTGAATANTCTTAATTTCAGTGATTTCTATTCAGCCACCTCTGTTCAGTCTAAAGTCAGGTAGAGCAGGTTGCTTAGGACTATGTCCAGTTGGGTTTCAATTACTGCCAAGGATGGAGACTCTGTAACCTGTTTGGACCAGTGTTCAACCACCTTCGTGGCAGGAAAAAAGCTTTTTCTTATGTGTAAATGGAATTTCCTGTGTTTCAGTTTGAGCCCACTACTTTCCATGCTTTCATTGAAAAAGGTGGCTTCATCTTTGAAGACAGAGAAAGTCTTTGAACCCAGAAAAGAATCCAGCTTTGTCTTTGCTTATTATGGCAAAATATTAAAGCTCAGTATTTCATCCATGTTTCATATTACTTTCCTGAATCCCTTTCCAAGAGTTGTTCTTGTACTGAGAAGTGTTTCTCAGACAGGCATGCTGTATTTTATTGTGGACTACCTGTAAGTACAATGCAGAGATTATTGTTGCCTTAAATGATTACCTGTAAAAAATTGTTGCTAGCTTTTAGGAAAAATGGGCTTTGACTGTGGTGTGATAAGCTTTGGATCCTGTGAAAGCCCTCAGTATTACTTAGGTATTATCATTTGATTTTGTTGGCCAAACTCTGAAAGAAGTTCAGAGTTTGCGGTTTTTTTTTTAGTACTTCACCTTTCTCTGTAACCTCCTGAAACCAGTTTCATTTATCTCCTCTTCCTACAGAAACCGGAGACAGGATATTACCCCCTTTTCTTCATATGAGTTACTAAAGCTTGCTGCTTTAGCTGGCCAAGTCTTCTCTAGACAATACAATAAAATCAGCATTGTTCTTGTCAATGATGAAGCTTACTAGGAAGCTCTTGTCTGTGAGATCATACTCTTCCTTAGATGGTTTGCTATATTTTTTAAGTACAAACCCTAACCCACCCCCAGAAGTACAGCAATGTTAGCTTCCTGTAACTCAAGATAAAATTATTGCATCAGAAGACATTTGGAAAAAATATATTCATTGCAACAGGTTTTTAGAAGTGAATAGTTACATTCAGAAGCCTTCATAATTATTTCTATATACTCTATATAGTTTATTTTTTCAGTTTGTCTTATTAAATTCTCATTTTTTAGCATTTATCATGAGCTCACTCCAACTCCTCTTGGTAGGAAAACCATAAATGAATTGCATCCAAATTCAACTCTTAGCTGTCCATGCCAGCCTCTTCCTCCCTTTGTAACTTTCTAGTTGACCAAATAATCTCTGAAAGCACAATTTTCCCCAAAAATTTGATTCTTAAAAAAAACCACCCTCACTTAAAAGGAGAAAAATCCATGTTAGAAAGATATGGATAAATAAACCAGATATGGATAAATAAACCAAATATTTTTGGCTGGAGTTCCAGGCTAGTGAATAATGTCCATGAGTTACTGGTCTAGCACTCTGGTGCTATGACTGAAAGATGTGTTGGAGAAACCACGATGAGACCCAGACTCTGACTTGTTAAGGCTAT
>VYZU01023333.1:3382-21192 GCA_013401355.1 Ceyx cyanopectus | reverse complement strand
AATTTTCCTTTATATTTCTTAATATAAATAGAATTTATATCTGCAGGGATAATTTCCCAGTAAGCAAAATATGTAGTACTCTGGACTTTAAATTGGGCCTCAAAATATAGAGAAGTGATATTTTTTTTTAAAAATAAGGTCCTGCTCCTGGAAAAAATCTGCAGTAAAAGGATCCATTACTGCTCTTGTGAGATGCAAAGAACAAAGAAGCAGAATTTTTTCCTTTGATAACCTGTTTCTTATCTGAAGTCTTTTATCCTAATAAAGGTGATAACTCATATTCATTTAAATATTACTGCATTAGACATAATTTCTTAAAAAGACATTGTTTATTAGCATCTTTGAGCATGGCCCAAACCCTTCTGAATCAGTATCTGTAGAAAGATTTTTAGTCACTCGTGGAGTTAACTGAAGTCCTTGGTTGCAAATCGGTATGGAGTGGGATGGAAAAGATGTCTGGCTGGTGTGTGGGCAAGGTGGGAGTGAGGAGGATGAGAAGCAGTGATTCACTGCTCCTGGGGTTGCTCCTGGAGGAGGACAGGGAGGCTCTGCCTCTGCTGCATGTGGATGCATCACTGCCCCCGGCATCCCCAGGGCCCTGGGGGAGAGTTCTCACTCTGCACTTGCAAGCAGCAAAGGGAACTGCTGCTTCCCAGTGTCACCCCAGCTGACAGCTGACTAAAGGGTGGGCTTCAAGGCTGCTGATTAGCTCTGGTTGCTCTTTATGCAGCTGGAAAGGACTCTAACACCCAGGAGGGACATCTCTGCTGTCTTGATCAAAGGTAGGTAACAAAAGTACCAAGCCCTCTGGGCATATGGGCCCAATCCTGCAAATTGCTGTGCACCTGCTGGAGGGCATCCAACTCTTCCCTAACTACTGGCAGCAATGAGAGTCAAGCCCAGGGGACCTCAGCAGCCCAAGGGACCTCAGTTACTCTAAGAGGTGCTGAGCACCTGACTGGATGGGTACCTCTGTCTTCAGGCCCAAGGCTTTTGAACAATTCAAAGTACCACAGGGAAGATCAAAACCTTCAGATGAAATAGAAGGAATTCAGCTGCTTAGGAAAAAAGACAACCTTGAATGATTAAGAACTGTGTGAGAGAGAGCTATATTAATAATCACATGACTGAGCATAGTATCCAATACAATACATAATTCATGAATTCACAGAAAAGAATGATTCACCTTTCCTTGAAAAATAATTAAGAAAGATGACTGGCAATGCTAAGAATTCACCGAAGTCTGTCATTCTGAAAGAGAATGAAAACATATCTGTATTTGTATTCTACTAAAGCATTCCAAAATTCTTATTAAAAGGGAATGAAACATGATGCTTGAAATAACTATTGGTCTCCTATGTAATAATCAGAAATTCAGTTTAAAAAAAAGTAAATCAGTTTTGCAAAAAAAGCTTAACTTACATAAGCAACAACATAAAAAAAAATTAGCCATAAAACAATCCACAGATAAGGCAAGAAAAATTCACCCAATTTTCATTAAATAAAGCTTAAAGTTTTTGTTTTTCAAAAGAAGCTGAATAGGCTCAGTCTTTTGTCAGAAATTGTTGGCCAGTGTTGTGTTCCTTGTACTGAATTAATTCTCCTCTTCCCAGAAGGGCTGGAAAAATGTTTCCTTATCAGGTTATAAAACAATACTGGAAAATTTGCAATTGTAATTAATGGTGGCTGAGGTCATTAGTTCAGTAATGTGAAAAGCTAAATTCAAAAGGTGTTGGAAGCACTTTGCAATGAACTTGCCCCAGAATATTTTAATTTTCTTCCGTGCCAAAACAAATTAATCTGAGAAAAGACTCTTCCAGATTATATGATGAACGAAATACATATTTTGAAGTATTAGGAATAAAATATGTTTTCCTTATTAGCCAAAATGTTTATTGTGTCCTGAATCTCAATGTAACGCACAAAGCCTTTCAGAAAGCAAAATGCACCAGTTTGATTCTGTGGTCTTTGCAAGGGTCAAGCAAAAGGCTGCAAATGAGGCTGAGTCACCCAGTGTGGGGAGAAGGTCCTTCCTAGACCATGCTGGCTACCTATGGGAATTCTGGGCATTTTGCACCAGGTCAGGTCTGTGTTATTTGAAGGAAAAGGATGATCTCTGCACCAGTACAGCCCATTTTCAGCACAGACTTTTCAAGTGGGACCTTGCTGGGAGTGAAGCAGTCACGAGCTGAAGCTTGATCACAGAATGATGTTCTGAGTGGGGCGTTTAAAGGCAATTGAGTTATTTATGTAAAGATGATAAAATGACTCTGTGTGGGATGTTGTCCTTCCATGGGCAGCAAAATATCTCCTGTTAGCTCTGGAGGCACACTTATTAAATGGTAACAAAGTTTTCAGGTAATTAGCTCTTTTCTCATCAGTCAGTATTATAGAGACAGGAGATTATATACAGTGTGTTATTTGGTTAAGGGAGAGAAACATTTCATCTATATCAAATTAAAATTTCCCAGGGACTTTTTTTCTAACATTTGTTCTCATAAACTCATTTGTGTGAGTTTGCACTTGCATGTTGTTATTGTTTCACATTAATTGTGGAGACTTGGTAATAACACTTACCCAATTTATTTCATATGACTCCTGATATAAATAACTGCTTCATTATGAATCAACATGTGAAGGTTCCCCTATCAACATATGCATATGAGATACATGCATATAGGTAATACAGAAGAACTGCATATGCTAAAGAGCAGGTGTTTTTGCTTTGAAATTATGATTAATGAGAGACATCAAACCTATGATGCCTGCCCTGCTAAGAACTGCTTATCAGGAAAGCAAAGGTTACTAAATATTCACACATGCTCTCGCCTAGCTGTGTGAATACATATAGGTCAAGACCCTTGTCTTAACAAAAGAGCACATCTCTTGTGGAGAGCAAAGACCAGCCCTGGTACTTTGTATTTCCTCCTGATCGTGGCAATTACTTTGCTCTGTACACTTTGCATTGCGTTTTCTGAATTTGACTAGATGAAAGCCCTCAGCCAGTAATGATGGCTTTTCTCTGGGTCCCTGCCAATAACCTGTAATTAAAGCAGTTTCTTGAGAGAAGACCACTCTGTAGTACCTATTGCACAGTATGTCCTTGGAACTTGACTGCAGTAAATGACAAAACCCCTCCAATTTACACCTCTTTCTGTATCTGGTCACCTCATTGGGCTATCACAACTGAAATTTTATAGCTGTATTTCACGGGAATGTAAAACTGGACATAATAAAATATCTTGCAGTGACTTAGGCTAACTAGAACAAAAGGACTCTTTCCAGAATATGACTGTTCACACATGGAGTTATCAGGAGCACCTACTGAGCTTTAAATACACTCCCAATTTCTGTCATGAAAGTTCAAGTCTTGTTTGCTATCTAAGTTAATGCTGCAAAACTAAAAGATTTCATAATGATCTCAGAGACCTCTGAGAAGCTGCTCAATATATGTTCAGTTCCCTTAGGCAAATGGAATGGCTTTTTGTTTACTAAGAACCAAAAGAAACCGTTCTCCAAATTCTGGACTGTTCATGGTAGAGAAAGATTTTCATAGCTGACAGTTGTGGTGTGCAGGGTTTTGATGACCTCTGTGTTCTCTCAAAACGAGATATACCTGGAAGTCAAGACCCAGCTAGCAGAAAGCATTATTATTTGTCCTTAGAAGAGAAACTGTGCTTTTCAGGTACTTGAGTTATAAATAAAACAAAACAAAACATAAAGACTGAATAAGAAAGTTACTGTTTACACTAATTTCTACCAATCTTGCTGCTGGTGTTTTTAATTTTGAATGTATAAAACAATACTGTTTGTACAGTTTAAGACTAAATTGCTTTACACTGCTTGTGCCAAAGAAATACCTGGAATACTTATAACAGCAATCAAGTTAAGAACCCTGTTTAGAAATTTTTCAGCAAGGTCTGAACATTCACTAAATTGCTCAGGTCAAGGGCCAAAGATATCCATGGGCTATTGCTCCACACTCGGTATGCCTCATTAGAGATGGAGCTCTAATTAGCTGCTACTCAGACAGGAACAGTACTGTTTATGGCTTAGTTCTTTTCAATGCAGATTTTTACAAGGAAATTAAACATTATTCTTTGCAAAGTTATTATTGAAATGCACCTCAGTATACCGATGATCTACATGAAGTTTATACATTTTGTTGTTTGGGAATTTCTTAATCTATACACCCAAACTCTGCTGTGCGTACTGCCTTGTAATTTGATTTAGTTTCTTTATTGTTATGTTGCATTCAAATATGAATGATGTTAAACTCAGGATCTTATATTCACATAGAAGTTGTTTTAAAACAGAATTGATTATTCTCTTGAGCAAATCAGTATTTCAAGTGTCATTGTGCTGGAAAGTCTATTTATATATAGAATCTGCCAACATCCCGTTTATTTCCAGCAGCAATGCCAAATAATCAGAAATGATGGCAGAACTCTTCAGTTTGTTAAAAAAAAAAAAAAAAAAAGAGGAAAAAGTGTCAGAAAAGTTAGTTTAAAGCCTTTGTAATTAATATCTCATCTATAATCCTCAGTAGGACGTTGTGCATTCCAGACTACACGGCGATCTAAGGTATTGTTAGGGTCAAGAGTCCTGTTCCTTTGCCCAGAGGAAAAGTAGATCCAGGAAAGAGGGAACTGGGAAGCAAAGCTGGAGAAGAAAGATATTTTGGAGTACATTTTAAAAAAAATCCAAACACAAAAACCTGCAGTTGTTCATACAACTCAGAGTACAAGATTAATTTATTGCTTCCATTACCAGAACAAATGGTAAACGATAAGGACAGCTGGAATTCTTGGACATATGAGGCCTCTAACATCACCAAATCTAGTTTTACAGCCGAGGTTTTCCTCGAGAGCCTCCCCCTTGCCAGTTACAGATTTGGAGAGGCCATTCAGCTCAATACACCACAAGCAGCTGATCACAGTCTGAAATTCCAGCGCTCTGGCCAAGTCACAGGGTTGACGGCTGCCGGGCATCATCGGGCCTTAAGCACAGCACAGGGCAGAGTAGGGGACTCCTGTCTGGCTCTCTAGACTCATTTAAGTATGACTATTCATTTTCTTATCAAGGTAATTTCCTCTTTATTATTGCAGGTACAATTGTAGAAGAGAGTATTTGGTTTAGGGGATCTCTCTCACCTTCTGAATGAAAGATGGTGCCTTTCCCCTTGGCTGAGCTAACGCAATGCAAACCAGAGTGGAACATTTTGGAGTCTAACACACGTTTCCACAGATGGATGCAGTGCCTGAATTCCTCTTTTTTCTGAATTCCTGATTCCTCTTTGACCATTTTTTCATCACTCCATAGTATCATCACTTTTTTTTATACTAAATCATTATACGTATTTAGTATTTTAACCAGCTGCTTATAGATTTCTGTGTGGTTATAAAAGATTTATATATAATAGCAGTAGAGGTCATTTTAGACAGCTTTTGTGTGATCTTTTTCACAGCAACTGACAGTACCTGTGCCCATTGCTTATCCATTTTTTTCCCCCATTGTGTTTGTTTTACAGTTTATTTACCTGTTCCCCCACCCCAGTATCCACAATCAGATGCATTTTGGAATGCTTAAATAGTTTTTGCCTTTAGAAGAAAAAATCCAAATAAATTCCTGGCAATCAGACATCAGTACAAAGTTTTCTTTAACCCAGATATATGAATGATATGTGCGTTAAAGTAAGCAAATTTGGAAGTTCAAATTCCCTCTGGAGATTACTATTTCAAAATTTTTCTAACTATCACAGATCCAAAGGAATTTGGAATTGATGTTTGCAAGTACCTTAAATGTAGTATTCGAATGAAGGTGGTGCAGGAATGAGATAATATCACCAAAATTTTGATCCAATTCCAAGGAGAACATCTTGCTTTGCTACAGATGTGCCTTAGTACTAGTTGNATCTCATCTATAATCCTCAGTAGGACGTTGTGCATTCCAGACTACACGGCGATCTAAGGTATTGTTAGGGTCAAGAGTCCTGTTCCTTTGCCCAGAGGAAAAGTAGATCCAGGAAAGAGGGAACTGGGAAGCAAAGCTGGAGAAGAAAGATATTTTGGAGTACATTTTAAAAAAAATCCAAACACAAAAACCTGCAGTTGTTCATACAACTCAGAGTACAAGATTAATTTATTGCTTCCATTACCAGAACAAATGGTAAACGATAAGGACAGCTGGAATTCTTGGACATATGAGGCCTCTAACATCACCAAATCTAGTTTTACAGCCGAGGTTTTCCTCGAGAGCCTCCCCCTTGCCAGTTACAGATTTGGAGAGGCCATTCAGCTCAATACACCACAAGCAGCTGATCACAGTCTGAAATTCCAGCGCTCTGGCCAAGTCACAGGGTTGACGGCTGCCGGGCATCATCGGGCCTTAAGCACAGCACAGGGCAGAGTAGGGGACTCCTGTCTGGCTCTCTAGACTCATTTAAGTATGACTATTCATTTTCTTATCAAGGTAATTTCCTCTTTATTATTGCAGGTACAATTGTAGAAGAGAGTATTTGGTTTAGGGGATCTCTCTCACCTTCTGAATGAAAGATGGTGCCTTTCCCCTTGGCTGAGCTAACGCAATGCAAACCAGAGTGGAACATTTTGGAGTCTAACACACGTTTCCACAGATGGATGCAGTGCCTGAATTCCTCTTTTTTCTGAATTCCTGATTCCTCTTTGACCATTTTTTCATCACTCCATAGTATCATCACTTTTTTTTATACTAAATCATTATACGTATTTAGTATTTTAACCAGCTGCTTATAGATTTCTGTGTGGTTATAAAAGATTTATATATAATAGCAGTAGAGGTCATTTTAGACAGCTTTTGTGTGATCTTTTTCACAGCAACTGACAGTACCTGTGCCCATTGCTTATCCATTTTTTTCCCCCATTGTGTTTGTTTTACAGTTTATTTACCTGTTCCCCCACCCCAGTATCCACAATCAGATGCATTTTGGAATGCTTAAATAGTTTTTGCCTTTAGAAGAAAAAATCCAAATAAATTCCTGGCAATCAGACATCAGTACAAAGTTTTCTTTAACCCAGATATATGAATGATATGTGCGTTAAAGTAAGCAAATTTGGAAGTTCAAATTCCCTCTGGAGATTACTATTTCAAAATTTTTCTAACTATCACAGATCCAAAGGAATTTGGAATTGATGTTTGCAAGTACCTTAAATGTAGTATTCGAATGAAAGTGGTACAGGAATGAGATAATATCACCAAAATTTTGATCCAATTCCAAGGAGAACATCTTGCTTTGCTACAGATGTGCCTTAGTACTAGTTGATTATTGCTTTAGCAGAAAAGCTATTTAGCAGTGTTCCAACATAAAACACTGACTCTGCAACACAAATTGTATGCCATTGAGCTATGCTGTGTTTTCTTTTCATTCATCTTGCTGAAATTTAAATATGGCCAGAAGGAGCGATACAGCTTCAGTGAATCTTATGCTAATGCTTTCCCAGAAAATGTTTTCTTTTCTCCTTAAATTATTGATTGAGCTATTAGAGGTCTGAAATAAAACTTTAATTAGTTGTTACAGGCTTCACGAAGTATGACCTGCTGGAACATATGAATGGAGTTGAAAGCGAGCCATCTGACTACAGGAATTGCAGCCAGCAGAACAAGACAGTTACATGGGCAGAAATTTAACATCTGTTGTACATTTCTAGTGTTTTGGGCAAAGCAATATTTAGCTGAAAGTTGACTGATGGTTTTTAGTTGACTACATTATGAAGTATTGCAAAATATATATGATACTGTCTTGAGTCGTGTACTGTCATTTTAAACGGGTAATTTCACTTTGGAGTGTCCTTGTCTGTCCACTAAACTAAAATTCATCAGTCTAAGGGCATGTATCATATAAAACTGTCCTGGTTTGAGTGAGAACAGAACTAATTTTGTTAAGTGATTTTTACTTTTTAGCTCAGTTCTTCTAACTAACTTCACTTTCTGAAGTGTGACCTATAACAAAGACAGTGACCATTATTGTCTGCTCCTGAGATCATTATTTTCAGATATTCTCTACTCTGTACTCTAGTGGTTTTTGGTTTTTTTTTTTTCTGGAGCTAAAGAGATAAAAGAGAGATGAACTTTTGGAAGCAATAGAAAGAACTTATGTGCCTACCTGTCACTAAAACCCACCCCTGTAATGTACTTGAAATAGAAAAAAAAAAATAAATCTGGTGATTTCATTTCAGGATAAAACCTGGATTTAATTATCAGTATAATTGTTTTAGGAAAAGCACCTTTCCGTAGATGAAGAAATAACAGTATGAGCAATTAGCATTAATTTATTGCAGGATTTCCAAAGTTTGGGAAGGTTTATTAATGATCCTGAAGCCAGATATATTGCTATGTCCAAAATATCTGCCATTTCTTATTATTGTCACTGGGGCTTAATCTTTCCTTATGGAGCACACTGATGGCAAAAAACCCTGGTAAAAAGTTGACAGCATGAAATGATATATGGTAAACATAATAAACTTCATGATAAATGAATAAGGGCTTATATGACACTTCTACAAAGAGGGATGGGAGCTGCTTTTTCAGGTGAAGGAAAACACATAGAAATGAAGGACTCCTCACTTATGATCTTGCAGTCTCCTGCTTCTCTGCCCAGTGAAGTTGAGGTTAGTTTACAAAATACAGAACACTAAAGAAAAAAGTGGGCAGCAGAGAACAGAAAGCTGCCTAATATGAAACTTCAAGAGTAGTAAGAGGGAGAAAAATCTCGTGAATGAAGCAGAATGACTCAAGAGAAAGGAATAACAGGAATCAGACCATGGTGGCACTGGAACATTAGAAAAAAAACCAACCCAGTGTACCACAGCAATAGGGTTGGATGAATAACAGGCTTTACAGTTCACAGATTTATATATATATATATTTTCTTTCTAGTTTGGCTTAGTTTCAAAATGGAACAAATCCATTTTTTTAAAGAAAAATTTCTTCAGAAAAAAAAATTCCAGGAAAATGTTTTGGAAACACTGACATACTGTGTTTCCAAAACCACACATTTCCCCCTGACCCTACAGCTGCTAAATGAAGCTGGAATTCAAGGAGCAGCTCCATGGGAAGGCAAGGTCTGCGGCTCATCTTAGGGCTTTCTGGTTTCAGATCAGCCACCATGGTCAGGCAGCAAGTAATGGGTTTAAACTCCGAGATGCTTTAGGTTAGGATTTATGCTAAAAAATATTTTTCTTTTTTATTTGTATTTTACATGTGTTTATATAGCTATTTTTAGATATGCACACATTTATATATGTTTTTCTGGAAAAGTTTGTCTAGAAGAAATTGTAGAATTGCATGAGGGTTTTTATATGTGCTGTTGTACTTTTCAACTTCTCTGTATGGCAATTCTAAACATATTAAGTCATAACTGACTTCCTTTGTTATTTTGGTTTTTATTTTGTTTTTCACAAACCTTTTAAATAGAAATCCATAGGTCATCAAACATTTACAACCTAAAGACTAAAAAAAGTTAAAGTAGATAGATAACACTTTGAAATCTCTTCCACTCATATTTACTGAAATTATTTCAGTTACCTGGGATATGTCAGTGTAGCCTGGAAAGATAATGGTTAATTTTTTTTGTAATGTTCCCTGCATCCTATTTTTTTGCTATCTTGCTCTAAATACTTCCTTTCCCCCCAAAGAAAAGTAATTTTCAAGGCACTGTATGGTGATATATTTAAGATCCAAGAATAGAAACAACAGCCTTTTTTTTTTTTTTTTTTAATTGACTTTTCCCTGCTACAGATCTTTTTTTAANCTTAAATTATTGATTGAGCTATTAGAGGTCTGAAATAAAACTTTAATTAGTTGTTACAGGCTTCACGAAGTATGACCTGCTGGAACATATGAATGGAGTTGAAAGCGAGCCATCTGACTACAGGAATTGCAGCCAGCAGAACAAGACAGTTACATGGGCAGAAATTTAACATCTGTTGTACATTTCTAGTGTTTTGGGCAAAGCAATATTTAGCTGAAAGTTGACTGATGGTTTTTAGTTGACTACATTATGAAGTATTGCAAAATATATATGATACTGTCTTGAGTCGTGTACTGTCATTTTAAACGGGTAATTTCACTTTGGAGTGTCCTTGTCTGTCCACTAAACTAAAATTCATCAGTCTAAGGGCATGTATCATATAAAACTGTCCTGGTTTGAGTGAGAACAGAACTAATTTTGTTAAGTGATTTTTACTTTTTAGCTCAGTTCTTCTAACTAACTTCACTTTCTGAAGTGTGACCTATAACAAAGACAGTGACCATTATTGTCTGCTCCTGAGATCATTATTTTCAGATATTCTCTACTCTGTACTCTAGTGGTTTTTGGTTTTTTTTTTTTCTGGAGCTAAAGAGATAAAAGAGAGATGAACTTTTGGAAGCAATAGAAAGAACTTATGTGCCTACCTGTCACTAAAACCCACCCCTGTAATGTACTTGAAATAGAAAAAAAAAAATAAATCTGGTGATTTCATTTCAGGATAAAACCTGGATTTAATTATCAGTATAATTGTTTTAGGAAAAGCACCTTTCCGTAGATGAAGAAATAACAGTATGAGCAATTAGCATTAATTTATTGCAGGATTTCCAAAGTTTGGGAAGGTTTATTAATGATCCTGAAGCCAGATATATTGCTATGTCCAAAATATCTGCCATTTCTTATTATTGTCACTGGGGCTTAATCTTTCCTTATGGAGCACACTGATGGCAAAAAACCCTGGTAAAAAGTTGACAGCATGAAATGATATATGGTAAACATAATAAACTTCATGATAAATGAATAAGGGCTTATATGACACTTCTACAAAGAGGGATGGGAGCTGCTTTTTCAGGTGAAGGAAAACACATAGAAATGAAGGACTCCTCACTTATGATCTTGCAGTCTCCTGCTTCTCTGCCCAGTGAAGTTGAGGTTAGTTTACAAAATACAGAACACTAAAGAAAAAAGTGGGCAGCAGAGAACAGAAAGCTGCCTAATATGAAACTTCAAGAGTAGTAAGAGGGAGAAAAATCTCGTGAATGAAGCAGAATGACTCAAGAGAAAGGAATAACAGGAATCAGACCATGGTGGCACTGGAACATTAGAAAAAAAACCAACCCAGTGTACCACAGCAATAGGGTTGGATGAATAACAGGCTTTACAGTTCACAGATTTATATATATATATATTTTCTTTCTAGTTTGGCTTAGTTTCAAAATGGAACAAATCCATTTTTTTAAAGAAAAATTTCTTCAGAAAAAAAAATTCCAGGAAAATGTTTTGGAAACACTGACATACTGTGTTTCCAAAACCACACATTTCCCCCTGACCCTACAGCTGCTAAATGAAGCTGGAATTCAAGGAGCAGCTCCATGGGAAGGCAAGGTCTGCGGCTCATCTTAGGGCTTTCTGGTTTCAGATCAGCCACCATGGTCAGGCAGCAAGTAATGGGTTTAAACTCCGAGATGCTTTAGGTTAGGATTTATGCTAAAAAATATTTTTCTTTTTTATTTGTATTTTACATGTGTTTATATAGCTATTTTTAGATATGCACACATTTATATATGTTTTTCTGGAAAAGTTTGTCTAGAAGAAATTGTAGAATTGCATGAGGGTTTTTATATGTGCTGTTGTACTTTTCAACTTCTCTGTATGGCAATTCTAAACATATTAAGTCATAACTGACTTCCTTTGTTATTTTGGTTTTTATTTTGTTTTTCACAAACCTTTTAAATAGAAATCCATAGGTCATCAAACATTTACAACCTAAAGACTAAAAAAAGTTAAAGTAGATAGATAACACTTTGAAATCTCTTCCACTCATATTTACTGAAATTATTTCAGTTACCTGGGATATGTCAGTGTAGCCTGGAAAGATAATGGTTAATTTTTTTTGTAATGTTCCCTGCATCCTATTTTTTTGCTATCTTGCTCTAAATACTTCCCTTCCCCCAAGAGAATTAGTCAGCTACAGATGTTGAAGTCTACAAGCTGTACCCTTTTATGCTTCAGAATAATTTCAGTTAAGTTCCCTGGACCACTATTAGGACATATTTCAGAACAACACATCTTTTATTTAACTAATTTATATGAAATGACTACTGATGCCCTTGCTTCCCTAAAATGGGAGACGGACTAACTGCTCTAAGTTAAAATCTTTTGAAAATCTCCTTATATTCTTTGTGTACATTTTCCATCTTCTACATGCAGTTTCATATGTGAATGAAAAGCAGTAACATAAGTCCACAACAAAATTTAAAAAGATTGACATTTCATGTGAAAGATCTTCCATTACCATTAGAGAAGCAGCCTTGAGAAAGTTTGTGCAAATATTTGATTACTGATCTGGACAAAATATTGATTATTTATAAAGAAAGGTATTATATAAATTTAAAATTATGCAATTTGTGTTCTGGATCATCCTATTACACTGATCATTCCATTTGCTACTTTATATTTGCAGTATTATATTACCACTATCATTACTCAGGATCATTGAATGAGAAGACTGCTGCTTGCTTTACTGATAATTAGTTTGCACTTAAGTGAAAAATCACCTTGACAGTCTTTCTGGTTTTAAGGGAGCACATTTTCAATATTTCACTCCCTATTGTTAGGAACTGATTTAAATTCTCCAAAATACATGTAGTCCAACTGACAAACTAATTGAAATTCATACATTCTTAAAAATGGAGTATTTTTTTTGGTCATGGTTTAACCCTAGCTGACAACTAAGAACTACACAGCCACTTGTTCACTCCCCCTCAGTGGGATGGGGAAAAGGATTAAAAGGGTAAAAGTGAGAAAACTCATGGGTTGAGATGAAGCTGGATTAATAGGTAGATGTCTGGAGTCTGTGTAAGCACTGCTTAACAAGAATGAAAATACACCTCTGCTAAAAACAACAAAGAAGTACCTACAGTAAAGTAAATTATTGTTTAGTCATAGTCACTCCAAACTTTACATACAAAAGCAGAAACTTAACGTTTCTTCTCTTCAGTTGTCTGCTATCCTTGTTTGAAATTAGTTCATTTCCACCAAGATTTGCTGCCCCCACCTCACNAGATTAATTTTCTGGGGTTTGTCCTACTTTTAACTTTAATATTTTAGCTTTAAAATTTTTAGCTTTAAAATAGGTGATTCCTCTCTAATTAGGGAACTTGCTACAGTTTTAAGGCGTAACAAAGTCTTCTACGACCCACTTTGCTCTGTATTCTGAGAGACTTTGTACATTTTCAGCAGCTGGCCCTTTGCAATCTTTCCTTACTGAAATATAAAACCGAACAGTTAATCTTGCATAAATATTTATAGATAATAAAACTGGCATGTAATTCAATACTTTTCTCAATTTAAAGGAAAACATTTGGTGAACTCTTGGTTATATTAATTGTGAAAACTTGGCAGTGTTCCCATTTTTTTAAGGTGTCAGTTTACAGTTGCATTGTAATATAATCTTATCCAAACTTTCTACAATCTGTTCCAAGGTTAGGGAGATTAAAGAACAGAAAAAAGAAAGGGAAAAAATGTGTTTCCAATCAATAGCTAAAATATATATTCAAGAGAGATTATTTTTAATTTTAAGTGCACTTTGTTGTATTTGGAAATACATAGATTAAAATGAAACGTAATTGTAAGAGCATGTACAGATATCTCATTGCATTACACAGAAATCATGTTAAAGGCCTTTTCTATAGTTCACTCATCTTCTTCTAAAAAGTCTCATGGTAGTACTTACTGTAATAAGCTGGATTTCAGAGAATGCATTCAGGGAATTCTAGTTGAGCTATTCTACCCTAATATCCCCAGATAAGATGTAGTATCATAAAGCCTAATGTGGCTGGGAAGGTGGCTGTGGAGGGTGAGCTGCACAGCACTTACACGTTAGTCTTACTGCTCTCTCTCTCTCATGACCTGGGACAGGGATTAGAACCGAGGGAGAGCCTTCAGATGAGCCAGAGCCAGCTTTCCTGCTGAAAGAGAACTTCCTCATTGCCACTGAGCCCATGGACAGAGCGTGTGGCTTTAGCTGCCATTTACTTGTTTTAAGCACTGATTGAAAGTCTGGGATAATGAATAGATTATAAACCTCTTAGTTCTTTGACGCAGTTTTCTTAGTTTTATTATTTAATAGGTCTTATCTAGGTGCTTACACGTTTTCAACTATTTGATTTTCTTTTAAGTGTGGTCTTAATTCAGAATTTCCTGACATGATATATTGTGTTAAAACAAANAGCTCATGTCTATTATTCACAGGAAATCATGTTCTCAGGCTAAGAGTGAAAGAAAAAAAGAGCAAAAGATATGAAAGAAATCTGAAAAGCACACAAATTAGAGAAAATACAGTAGACCTAGATTTTTGTCCAGGGGTGAAATTTAGAGCTCTTGCAAATATCAGCATGTATATTTCTGATTAAAAGCTTTAATGTGATTTTCTATCTGAAAAACTAGCAATGTCTTTCAGTTTAGCTAGCAAAAATCTATGTTGCATGTGAAATGTGCAGTTCTTAGTTGGCTGATGTTTCCAATACATCTCCTAATACTTTCACATTATGTGCAGAGTGTTCATTTTGTGATTTGAAGTCTGAACTGTTAAAATTATTGGGAATCCAAAGAAGTTAAACTTCTGATAGGACTTGATATATTTAGGAACATTTTTCCCATCTTCAGTGCTGTTTTATATAAAATAAATTGTTCTTTATTAGTGTTTCTTTGATTAGATTAGGTAGATTAAATAAGTTGGATATCAGCATTTCCAATGAGAAACATAAGCTCTTGATAATGACTGAGATATATTTCCCTTCAACACTCATGTCTTTGCTGGAAAGAGAGGCCCAAGAGCAAATGAAGGATGCAACACAGGTCTCTCTGTAATGGTCTTAAGTATCTGTGTAATTAAACAATTCAGACGCAAAGATGAATTCCAATTTGCTACCATTTGTAATTTTTAAAATATTGGAAGATACATCTGAACCCACATTTAGGGCAGCTTTCATTTAGGTACTTATGAATGTCTTTATTTTTAGGAGGAGAGCTTATTTTAATAGAAATCTTATAGCTTTAAAACCTCACAAACAAATTTTTAAGGTGAAAAAGCACACAATTACACATAGGGTTTTCTCTGTCANAGATTAATTTTCTGGGGTTTGTCCTACTTTTAACTTTAATATTTTAGCTTTAAAATTTTTAGCTTTAAAATAGGTGATTCCTCTCTAATTAGGGAACTTGCTACAGTTTTAAGGCGTAACAAAGTCTTCTACGACCCACTTTGCTCTGTATTCTGAGAGACTTTGTACATTTTCAGCAGCTGGCCCTTTGCAATCTTTCCTTACTGAAATATAAAACCGAACAGTTAATCTTGCATAAATATTTATAGATAATAAAACTGGCATGTAATTCAATACTTTTCTCAATTTAAAGGAAAACATTTGGTGAACTCTTGGTTATATTAATTGTGAAAACTTGGCAGTGTTCCCATTTTTTTAAGGTGTCAGTTTACAGTTGCATTGTAATATAATCTTATCCAAACTTTCTACAATCTGTTCCAAGGTTAGGGAGATTAAAGAACAGAAAAAAGAAAGGGAAAAAATGTGTTTCCAATCAATAGCTAAAATATATATTCAAGAGAGATTATTTTTAATTTTAAGTGCACTTTGTTGTATTTGGAAATACATAGATTAAAATGAAACGTAATTGTAAGAGCATGTACAGATATCTCATTGCATTACACAGAAATCATGTTAAAGGCCTTTTCTATAGTTCACTCATCTTCTTCTAAAAAGTCTCATGGTAGTACTTACTGTAATAAGCTGGATTTCAGAGAATGCATTCAGGGAATTCTAGTTGAGCTATTCTACCCTAATATCCCCAGATAAGATGTAGTATCATAAAGCCTAATGTGGCTGGGAAGGTGGCTGTGGAGGGTGAGCTGCACAGCACTTACACGTTAGTCTTACTGCTCTCTCTCTCTCATGACCTGGGACAGGGATTAGAACCGAGGGAGAGCCTTCAGATGAGCCAGAGCCAGCTTTCCTGCTGAAAGAGAACTTCCTCATTGCCACTGAGCCCATGGACAGAGCGTGTGGCTTTAGCTGCCATTTACTTGTTTTAAGCACTGATTGAAAGTCTGGGATAATGAATAGATTATAAACCTCTTAGTTCTTTGACGCAGTTTTCTTAGTTTTATTATTTAATAGGTCTTATCTAGGTGCTTACACGTTTTCAACTATTTGATTTTCTTTTAAGTGTGGTCTTAATTCAGAATTTCCTGACATGATATATTGTGTTAAAACAAATACTGAGTACTAACCTTCCCCTCTCTGCTCCTTCCAAGCCTTCAGGTAGCTAGCAGCTGATATATCTTGTTTCTAGGTTACCAGCAAACCAGATGGTTATACAGGGGAAAAAAAAAAAAAAAAGATAAAAACATGTTTTTTTTCTGCACTTATTTAATTAAATTGTGCTAAAACTACATTTAATTCCAGGAAAAAGATGCTGCTTTTCAAAACGTGAGTAAAATAGCTCTTAAGAGTTTTGAGATGTAAGTACTTAACTGTTAAAACATGCTGTCATGCAATATAACAACATTTAATACTTGCAACTGGGTAATTATCATAATAGCTAGTGATCTTTGTTTATGCTGATAGGAAGGATAAGGGGGGCGGGGAGGGTCTGTTATGTATTTAACTGGTCTTCTGCACCTGCAGAAAGCAGACAAGTCTTACTGTGGAGGAAACAAGATAATGACAGTATGATATTAAATGCAAACATTAATTCTTTGGAATAAAATACCAGGAAGAAGTCTATCAATTAAGGTTTGTTATTATGAACAACAAAATTATGTTGCATGTCAGCTTAAAGACAACAGACTAGTGGAATGAAATTCTTAATTCTCTGTTTACCACATAGCTGCTAAATCCATTAGTACCACTTTGCAGAAGATTTATACTGGCTATTTAAAGCTTCTGCTTGTGATAAACTCTATACATATTAAACTCTACTTGGTTTCTGAAGTAAGTAATGAAGTCGTGAGCCTGTGTGATCTAATACTTCAGACTAAAATAAAAACAAGTTGCCCTGAAAACATAATTGTACTAATAATGGGACTCTCTGCAGGTCTTATTATCTCAGGCGTAGTCCTGCATTAAGGTAGCTAAATGGCTTTTGGACATGAGGAGAATTGCATCCAGGCAATTTGGACTGTGGGTGGGGCTAGCCCACGGCTTTCTTCATCCAATATATGTGCAGTATAAACACACACTAAGCTGATCAGTTATTTATAAAATGCAACTTAATGTGTTTGGGAAAGATTACATTCTGCTGAAATATTTGCACTAGCACAGGGATGTGCATGCCTGCCATCTGGGGCTGTTGAGAGCTGGTAAAGACTAGTCCCAGAATAAAAAAGAGTAGTTGGAAACTACTCTTCGATCTACTATTCTCTCCCACTAACATGATTTATTTATCTTTACATTATTATGGATATTGCATCACATCCTTTGTAGTCTGAGCTTCAGACTGGGATCTCAAGTNTTCCTCTCTAATTAGGGAACTTGCTACAGTTTTAAGGCGTAACAAAGTCTTCTACGACCCACTTTGCTCTGTATTCTGAGAGACTTTGTACATTTTCAGCAGCTGGCCCTTTGCAATCTTTCCTTACTGAAATATAAAACCGAACAGTTAATCTTGCATAAATATTTATAGATAATAAAACTGGCATGTAATTCAATACTTTTCTCAATTTAAAGGAAAACATTTGGTGAACTCTTGGTTATATTAATTGTGAAAACTTGGCAGTGTTCCCTAATTA
>VYZU01023329.1:0-11236 GCA_013401355.1 Ceyx cyanopectus | reverse complement strand
CAGGATGATGCCTGTTCTCATCTTGGGCCAGAGCTTGCTTTACTAGGGGTTGCCCTGCTCTGCCAAGAGGGTTCTCCAGGGCCTGTGTGGTTCCCACAGATGGCAGTGGGATGTTCAACTTTGGTCCAGGGGCCTGCCCTGAACTCTCTGCATTGACATTGCCCTGAATGGTCAAGCAGTGTCCCTTTGGTCCCCATTCCCGAGGCACTTTGTTTGCTTGGAGCAGCATCCCCATCCAGCTCACCGTGGTTTCCCTTGGCAATGTGTAAATGGGTGGGAGGGAAAGTCATGACTGTGTCTTTCATTAGTGATCCTAATGCTGGGAAGGAGAGAAGAGGCAGGGCCCCAAGGGGGGTCAGCTTGAACTCTTGTTCAGAAAAAGGGGAGGGGAGAGAGAAGACAAAGTCTTTGCATGCTGGACTAGCCGTCTGAATGATGATAAAACAATTCCTCAACCCTTGAGACACCCATGGGTGATTTCTAGACCTTCACAAGGGTNTCTAGCCTTGATTCTGGAACCTGACTTAATGTGTAAGCCTCTTGAAGCCACCATGTGGTGCTTGCTTTAGGTTAGACATTCAATTTCTCATGCCACCATATTTCATTCTATTCCTACTCTCCAAAGGTCCTGCAATATCTCTTATCTTGCATTCATAGAAACAAAAACAAGTACTCTCACCCAAATAAGTAATGAAAATACTAACAAATGCCAATTTCAGGTCATTTCTGTATTTCTGCAGAACCCCAATTTTTTTTTTCCAAAGTTAGTAAAGATAAACAGAATCACACCCAGAAAACATAAAATGGAAAAGCTGGAAGAGCATGTGATCTCAGAGAAAAAAGGCTTGCTTTTCAGGCTACTGTCTGAGATCACATCTTCCACCTTAGGAATTGTCTCCAAAAATACTGTACTTATGAGCAGCAGTGTTTGCTTGGATGAATGCCCTCAAATTAACACGTATTTTCTCACCTACTCAGTTCCTGTTGTTGCAGCAAAAGCAGCAGCAGAAGGAATGCCCAGCAGAGACATGGCAGGAGGAGATTCATTTCTCAGGGCTCAGGAAAAATGGCACAAATGCAGGTCCTGCTCAACAGACATGACCAGGGGCTGGGAAACTGCTCCTTTCTGACCCATTACAGAAGAACAGAAGGGTTTGGGGCTAATATGGAGCTTGACTTTTTCAGGAGAAGAATCCCTGAACTGGGGTTTTACAGCTTATTAATTAGCTTATTAAAAAAGTTACGACTTTATCTGGAAGTTTAAGCATCAGGACAAGAATAAACGTTTAAAAAATACTTCCTATGACCTAGAAGCCTAAATACACATGAAAAGAAGTTACGTGATCTCCTAAGGACCTGAAGGAGCCAAGGAGCTTTGGAAACTTCTAAACCAATTCTCCTTGCAGAGCCTACTGATGCTGTACAGTAATTCACCTCAGTCTGTCTCTCAAATAGTTCTCCAGGCTGAACATTGCCAGGTCCTTCAGTCTCTCCTCACAAGAGACATGCTCCAAACCCTTTACTAGCTGGGGAGCCTCCTCTGTCCCCTTGCCAGCACCTTCTTGTCGAGAGGGTCCCAAAAGTGAGGCGAGGCCTCCCCAGTGCCCAGTCCAGGGCCACCATCCCCTGCCCTGCCCTGCTGCTCACACTGTTCCTGATCCAGGCCAGGGTGCCCTTGGCCTTCTTGGCCCCTGGGCACACCCTGGCTCATGCCCAGCAGGGTGTCAGCAGCAGCCCAAGCTCCTTCTCCAGCCTGTAGAGCTGCTGGGGACTGCTGTGGCCGAGGGGCAGGACCCAGCCCTTGGCCTTACTGGAACTCCTGGGATCCAGCCTCTCTGGATCTTGGCCTTACTGGTACTCCTGGGATCCAGCCTCTCTGGATCTTGGCCTTACTGGAACTCCAGTGATGCAGCCTCTCTGGATCTTGGCCTTACTGGAACTCCTGGGATCCAGCCTCTCTGGATCTTGGCCTTACTGGAACTCCAGTGATGCAGCCGTGGGAAAGCCCTCTGGAGAGCTGCCCTGCCTAGTTGGTCCAACATGACAAATCTCTTCCTCTTATTAGCTCTTCAAGCACTAAAAAAAGATTAAATCCCTCCTGTACATCAGAGCTGAACACAGCAAATGTCTCTTCCAGCCAGGATCCCAGGGGCTGAACTTCCCCAGCTTGGGTGAACCAGGAGAGCTGGTGGTGTGCAGCTGGTGCAGCTGAAAGGGAAAATCCCATCAGCTGTTGGATGGCAGAGATTCGAGATGCCACGCCAAGGCTTTGCATTTAGATTTTATTTCTTTATTTATTTTGCTGCGTGCTGTGAAATTCATAGGTGGAATATTTCTAGGGAGCTTCTTTGCCTTCTGTAGAAAAAGGGGTGTGGTGGTGGGAATAAATAATGTGCTGTGTTGACTCAGCTTTCCAGCATCGAAAATGTGATTTGAGCTTCTTTCCCCTCCTGCAATCATACCCCTTGTTCTGAACTCGATATTAGAAACTAACAAATTAGCATCTTTTAGGTCGTGTGCTGACTTCTAGCTGTTATGATACACTTAAGTCATGTTTCTAGCATTTGTGACTCGTGGAGAGGGGGGGGAAAAAAGCTTGAAAACATCTCTCACTTTTCCCATAACGAGAGCCAAGGTTGACAGAACTGTGAAACGCTGAAAGTTGGGGCTTCGCGGCATTGCCAGACATCACAAGGTCCTTGATGACATGATGAGAGCTGTGGAAGCTGAATCAACTGATGAGCTTCTTCCATTCCCGTCCCTTGTCATGTAAATAGGCTGCAATCTGCATGTCACATCCCTCGGGCAAAGAGAGTGTAATAACACGAAAAAGAAGGCAGCAGAAACCCCAAGGTGTGTGCGCTAGCAAATCCTTAAACAGGCAAAAAAACCCCCAACTTGCAGGAGTTTGGATGGGCTGAGAGGGCTCCTCATTCCCTCTCTGCTCCTAACGCCAGAAGGTAACCGCCGTGGCTTGCAGGAAAGTACTTTAATGCTACATAAATGTAATTGCCTCGATGAAATGTCTTTAGCCTCCTGAGGGAAGTTGTAGCCTGGTAAGCCTTTAGATATGAATGGACGACTCTGTAATTGCTATTGTTTCAGAGACACATTAGGAAGGCCCAACGCTGATCACTCCTGGCCTGGCAGGGAAGGGGTGTAACCCAGGAGAGGGTATTAGTGTGTGTTTGCAAGATGAAAAACTGACGAATGCTTCAGGACTGGAAGTTTTTGCTTTGTTTGTTGTTGTTTTTTTTCCTAATTAGATCGTGGGCTTGTGGATTGAATTTGATTTCCCATCCCTTTTCCTGCTGGTACCCAGAGTGAAGGTTTCTAATTCTTTGCAGTTGGATAATGAGCTTGAAGGCAACATCTCAGAGGAGTGAGGAATTGATGGGTTAGTGCATGAGTTCTGGTCAATTCAATCTCCTGACTGATACAGTCCAAACCAGCTGGTCCAGAGAAAAGGGCATAAGTATTTCATTATGTATTTGTAAATACTGATCAGTAAAGCATGAGATGTTCTGGTAGATGTGATGTACTGCCATCGCTGGATTGGAAGCAGCTATGTTTAAAAAATCAAAATCTGAGTTTAGAGATCATCCCTGAGATGTATTGGGTTGTCTCCTGGTTTTGGAGACAGTCAGCACCCCATTGTCCAGACTTTCTTCACAGTGAAGGTGCCAGAAAAGCTTGTAGGTGGCTTTGGCATGGTAGGCAACTAGGCAGGAGCTGCAAGTCCTTACCCCCATCTGATCAAAACCAGGGAGCAGCCCAGCTGCTGGATGCTGCTGTTTTCCATCAACAGCTCATATAGTTTGTCATTGATGCTCAGAGCTGCAAATCTCTTAGTTTTGGGGTTTTTTTAAGCTTTGTTAGCACTGAGTTTTGTTTAGGAGGGGTATCTGTGGTTATTCTGTTGCTTGATCTTGCAAGAATATCAGGTAGTAGCCAAAAGGAGATTAATTTCTGACCATGGATTGCACATCCCCCTAAAACACTGCTCTCCTCTCACCACCCTGCATGCAGCTCCAGCTTGTTCCTGAAGTGTTTGGGAGCTGCTACTCAAAATGCCTGGAGAAGGAGCCTGGAAGGAGCTCTCCTGAGGCCAAACCCGAGGAGACAGGGTTAGTTCATTTCTCATTGCCCTGTCCTTGTGCAGGGGCTGATGTAAATGTAACTCTCATCTCCACCACACCATTAGCAGCCTATTTGGAAACGAAAAGTAATAACTTGCTGATGCTTTCCCTTGGATGTTTAGCCTCAAGTGGTAAATCTTGGGCTTCCTTGGAATTTATTTTCGTTCTGCAGATTTTTACTGCCTTCAGAAACTTCACTTAGAAGAGCAGGATTTTATGGCTCTAAACGGTTTGCTTTTAAAGACTGTTTTTTTTTTTCCCTGCGGGCTTTTTTTTTTTCTTCTTCTGGAAAATGAGAGGAGTCATGTAATCCTTGACATACAATAGATTGTCTCAGATTAATAACACTCTATTTTTCACAACTGAGCACAATCCTGGCCCACTGTAATTCACCCTCCACCCTGGCACGCTGTTAATGAGGACGGATGCTTCTGTGGAAACCCCACATATGGCCAGTGCCAGCTTCCAGAAGAAGTTGCCCCAAAAACGTGAGGAACCACGGGTAGTGAGTCAATGAAAACCCCGAGATAAATTGACTTTTTTGTGTCCTGGCAGCGCTTGGCAGAAAGCCAATGACAATAAGGGCCCGGTGTGCCAGAATTCACAGGCAAATCACACTTTTCCACTGCAGCATCCTTACGAAACACCCTCCCAGCAGCCGGCCTTCCTTCCTGCCACTCATTCCCTTGTGTCCGAGGAGGCTGAGGGGGGAGAAATGTCTCGGTGTTGTGACGAGGTGCAATGAAAACATGAGTGACAGAGTGACATTTTGACAGCTTGACTTCAGGTTCTTGCTGCAAATGTAAATACGTTCATTTGAATCCAATTTGCACAGCCGGGAGTTTCTGATGGGGAAATAAACAGAGGGTTGCTTAAAGGTGACTTTTGGGGATTTTATTGCATTTAATCCGGGATATTGGTGGGTTTTTTAATAGGTTCAGCTGCCAATTTCCATGATGATGTGGAGGTTGAGAGGGTCTCTGTCCCACTTTGCTCCAGTCATGTGTTTTTCCATCAAATTGCTTTGTTTTCTCCCAGGATAATGCTAATCCCCACCCAAGTGGAGAGACTGCCAGCAAAGTAGCTCACTAAATGTTCCTATTGAGCAGCTGATAAAATTGAACTGCAATCCCATCCTCCTCAAATCAAGGACTCTTAAACAGCCGATAGTCCATTTTATCTTTTTCCTAAGGGGTCTCATCTGTTGCTCTTTCTCACTTGAAGGTTTTCAGTGAAGAAAAGTCACTGAGTGTCTCGTCAGGTTGGAACAAGGAGGACTGAATGGCACTTGGAAGTGTGATTTATTTGGACCATCTCAGCACCTTGGGGGTTTCTTAGTATTATTCTTAGTGCTCCTTGTAATTCCTCCTTGAGATTTGGGTGAGTAGTGCTGGAAGGTGAAAGCTCCAATTTGTATTCCCATCCCAGCTCAGTAGAAGGTGGTGTGTGACTTGTGGGGTTGAAAAGACACTGGAGCTTTCTGCTAGTTTATTTTTCCTCCGTGTTTATTCTTTGGGTCTTACAAGTTGTGTCAGAGTCACCTTGGAGTGCCTGGTCCTCAAATGAGTGGCTTAAACCCTGAGTGTTTAAAATAAATTGAAAATAGATTTGGTTGTTTCTGGTTTATTCCTTTTTCTTCTTTTTTTTTTTTTTCCTCCTGAACCCTTTCAGTGCTCCTTGATTCAGAAGTTTTGCTGGGGGTGGAAGACATCAGCCAGGACTGCTGAGAAGCAGCAGATTGCTTCCTCCTCCTGCCGACCCGTGAACACCCATGATGGATGCTAATTGAGCATCTGCTTCCCTCTCAGTTTTAAGTGAAAAGGGGGGCAAGGTAAAGTGACAGCTCGTTTAGCTTAATGAGAAGGGTCAGGAGTGTAATGGAGTTTGGCTTAGGGTGGGGTGTTTCCAGCCTACCCTGTGTGTGTTTGGGAGGCATCTCTACATTTTAGGTCCAAGGGGCTTTTTAAGTTGGATAATGTGGTTACCTGGGATTTGTCACCTAGGGAGAGAGGTTTTAGAAGGAATCCGGGAGACTTTCTAATATTTCTTCTGAGACTCAGTAAATGATCTGGATAACAGTATAGTGATTTTTGCAGATGGTTTCTCCGTGGCTGGGAGCTGTGGGCTGTGTTACATCTCAGATCTGTGCTGGGCTAAGTGATGGTCACTTTGAAGCTCTGCCCTGTAACCGTTTAGACATTTAGCCAATGTACTTAACAGATACCAGCAAGAAAAAAAAAAAGGGCTTGTTTCTACATTCCAGACTCTCACCTTGTCCTTAGCACTTCTGAGGTTTGTTTGACTGGCTGCTGAAATATTTACAGTGTAGCCTTACTGTGTATAGCTGGAGTAAGCAGCCAGTCACTCAGAGCTGCCTCAGCTAGGCAGAAGTAAAGCTCTTTTGACCAGTTCACATGCAGCACCCCACTGTGTGCATAACCTCATTTCTCAAGCCTGTTTCCTAGGTATTGAACGTAGACTCGAGCAACACCTACCCCTTACCGGGCCAGGCCTCCAGCTGCTGTGCATCAGCACAGCCCCAGCTGGGAACAGCCCTCCAGCTACAGCAAAGCCAAGATTAGCGAGGGAGTTCCTACAGGGCTGGTGAAGCAGGTGAATGTTATCACCGTCATTTTTCAGGGGGGACATGAAGGAATAAGAGGGGTAGGATGATGCTGAACCAGTCCAGAGCTGATGTGGAGTGGGAAAATCTGCAGTCTCTCGTTGGGGCTGCGTGCCCTGCCCGCAGAGGAATTCAGACCTGCTCTGCTGGAGTCATTCCTGCTCCTTCAAAGCCAACATCAAAGGGTCCTATTCTAATTCAATGCTTTTTAGCACACAAATGGCGGTAAGATCATTAATTATTTTACTTAACCAACCTCAGCAGTTAAACACTTGTTGTTAGTGAGTGTGAAGAGCTGGCAAAACCCGGTGCAGCTAGAGTGGGGGTTTTGCCTGTGGGTGAGGTTGGGTGGTGCTGCAAGCAGGCAAGAGCTACCTGCCCTCCAGAGAGGGCACAAGCTCCCTTTGGGCAAGACTATTTTCATGTCATGCTTGGCAGTGCTCTCTGCTCCTGCCTTCTGCCCAGGTAGGTGGGCAGGATCATGCCTGTTAGAAGAGGGAAGCAGCAGAGTGTGTTTTGTACTGTGGGAGTGTGGAACACCTTATCTCATTGAGATAACTGCCTCTGAGGTCTTGTGCAGATAAACCTCTGTTGGCTTCTTGATTTCTGAGGTGTTCAGCAGCTCTAAACCAACAGTGTTATTTTTTTCCTCACTGAGCACAATGCAGTGGGGCTCAAGTAAGGACTGTTCCCCAGGGAGGTCCCTCTCCACCTTGGGAGATGTTTGCTTGAGCCAGAGGTGCCTTGGCTGATCCCAAGCTGAGCAGTCCTGCAGGCAGCTTGTAGCTGTTTTTGCAGAACATGGCCAGTGAGCAGCTAGAGAGCCAGGTGGTTATTTTCTGTCCAGCTAGGTTTTGACACCTACTGCTACCCATGGGGAGAGAACTTTTTCCCCTTCCTCCAGAGTGTGAGACCTCATTGTTCCCAGCACCTGAGGCATGCAAAATCCCCCTTGCTGTCCTGGAGGAAGGGTCCAAGGGTGACCATGGCTGATTAGTGAGTCCTGAGCAAAATACAGGCCAAAAAGCTCATGTGCATCACCTGCAGGGAGAGAAGACCCTCTGAAGAGGGTGCAGCTCCTGCCCCAGACCTCAGTGGGCAACACCCTGCTCCCTGGGGCTGAGATATTTGTCCTCTGAGGGAATCCCATGTTCAGCAGGGCTCTGGGAGATCTGGCTTCAAGGGTTTGAGTTGGAACTGGGATAGCCATGCTCTCCAGCCTGGACTGTGCTCTCATGGTGGGGGGGAGACACGTCCCTGGCTGGAGTAATGAGACCAGGCGTGTGTGACGTTTTTATGACTCCTTCCCAAGCTATTTCCTCCAAGTTTTTAGTGTTAAATTGAATTCCTTCCCCCAACCCCCTGGAGTTGGTGGGAAAGCCATCTGCAGACAGAAGAGTGATGCTGAGATAATGCTCCTGGGGGTGGGTCTGTCTTGACTTTATGGCTCTTACATCTTTCCTTTAGGGTTTCTTTGACTTTTTGTTGAGGGTAGATGGATTTCTGGGCATCTCCTGAGGCCCTGCATTAGGAGCTGCCCTGACCAGAATGTCATGGACACCTCTTGCCCCACAGCCCTCCCAAGGCTTTGTTGCAAAAGGTGTTTTGGAGCAAATGTCCCATATGAGCATTTCCCAAATTACCACCCAACTAGAGGTATTCTCAAGAGAAACACTGCAGTTCTATAATGTAGATGAGCCTTTATTTATTTATATTTTTTCCCCCTATCTTTTTTTTTTTTGTGTTTTTTTTTTTCCTTCTCCTCCAATTTCTAGCCCCAAAAGCAGGCAGTGAATTTTAAGGCTTAAGGGAAACAACCACACAAAAGCCTAGGTTGCATTGTACAAGGTGGGGATTTGCAATTTTAAGCGGGGGGGAGAGGGAATCATCCCCAGAATTACACATAGTATCTAAAGTACTTATAAATACAGATGTGTATTTATATAAAGCCTCTCCCAGGACACGAGTTCTCTGTCTGGCCAGGGTTGCCAGACCACCCTGTCCTGCACAAACAAATGAGTTAGAAAGTCCGAAATTCCATCCCTGCCTTTCGGGGCTTGTCTGGGGAATTCCTGAGTAATGGAGGTTGAATTGGGTCACAAGGGCAGTGAGGAATAAATCTTCAAAGGTTAGCTCTGGCATGAAGTCTCCTTTTTTAGGCATGTCAGGGATTCTTTTGTTTTGCTTTGTTTTCCAAAGCCCCCCCCCCCCAGCCGGGGAACAATACCTCTCTGGGGCCAAGCCTGGCCGGGCACAGCCCCGCAGCATTGTCCGGGGGGCCGGGGAGGGGGCTGGGGGGAGAAATGACATCTTAAAGAATGGCTCTTCTTCTTATGGACACTTAGTAGATCAGTGTGCATTCAATTAACCCTATAAACCGTGCAAGGTCCAGGGAAAGAGCCTTTCAGGCATTATGGATTGAAGTATTAAAGGGAGTGGGGGGAGAGCTGTTGGTGAGTCCTGTTTAAAGAAGGCCCATTAGGCAGGAGCAGAGTGGTGGGGGTGGAAAAAGGGGGATGGTTTTTATCTGAAAATTAAATTCCAGTGCAGTCTCATGTGCTGGTCTGGATCTTCTTTCAATAAAGTTAGGAAATCATTGCACAGCTCAGGCTGGGTGACTGGGGTGGGTGCTCAGTTCAGATGTCTTGAGGTCTGCTGGTTTGGGAGCAATGGGATCCTGTAGAGTGTCATGGGTGGAAAAAACATTTTACATGAGAGTTTTCTTCCTCCCCATCAGATTTCTCCTCAACCCTAAAGTGTGTCCCAAGGCCTCAGCTCTGATAGCCTGTGGGACATCCCTGCCCTTCTTGGGTATGGAGCCATCTCAGTGTTTCTGTGAAGGACCAGAACACCTTGATTTTTTTTCCAGTTGTGTGCCTGACATCTTGCAGGACACTGCAGAACCCTCCCGTGTTTTGACAATATTAATTCCTATTAATATTGAGAGGATAGTCAAATTCTGAAACTTTAGTGTGCTGGCAACTCCACCCCCACCATCCACCCCAAACCTCCAGTGCCAGTCGGGGCTAAGTAGCCCCTCCAGGATGAGAGCAATAACACTGTGAGCAGAGAGATGGGAACAGCCAAATTTCTTTCCCTGCATATGGCTAATATTCACCTGGAGAAATCCAAACCATTTGTAGATATTAAACCAGACACGGCAATAAGTTCAGTATGTATTTCAATTTACTTTGCTGCAGATAGATTTAATTTACCAACTGCAGAGTTTGAGATGGAACTGCCTGTATTCCTGCCATTTTATGCTATGGTCTGAATATATTATACATAAAGTTGAGAATTAATAGGCCTGTTTCTGATTTGTTGCACGTACGACATGGACATGCAAGTAAATTAACAGTGAAGTCTTAGTGTTGCAGATTTTAATTATATTTGCAGATGAATTAGCATCTAATTCCTCTGTCCCCTCCTTATTGTGGAGTCCACTGGAAATGTTTTTCCCCCCCACTGGAAATGGGGTTTTTTCCTAAAGACATTGGTGTTTTCTATTTTATTTTTTTTTTTTTTTTGAGAGGAGATCTGCTGCATTTCCAGCTTCTCTTGGAGCTGCTGTTTGAATTCACAGCACAACCACTCTACTACATGTATGTGTATTGATTGAGTGATTGGAGGCATTTCTGGTGCTGCTCTTGCTTTCTGGATGTAGTATCACCAAGAGTCCTGCAGTGCAAGGAAAGTGATGTGTCCCTGGGACCTTGTAGCTCAGGTTGGTTCCTGGAGGTTGCTGTAGTTGTGGAGAGCTGGTGAACTTCACGTGGGCTGCAAGGGTCAGGTTCACAACAACATGTTGGAGGTGGCTAAAGTCACCTTGGCCTTGGGGAGGAAGGAGAAGAAGTAGCTGGGGTTGTGTGAGTGTTTTGAGTTGTCACTCCTTCCATCAGGAGAGTCCCACAGCCCACACAGTAAAATGTTGGTGATGTTGCAAGGTGGCATTTTTCCTGTGCTGGTTATTCTTGGAAAGCATCCCTAATCAGGATGGCACTGAGGTGTGGGCTGAAGAACCTTTAAAACCAAACTGAACCTGTTACTTTGCTGTTCTTAGGAGGGGTGTTTCCCAATTTGGGCTCAGATCAGGCAGTGAAAACTGTATTAATTCATTCTTGGGAGTGAACTGGTTGCTGGAGGCACCATTGTATTAGTGAGGTGGGAACATGGTCCTCTAGAGCTGCTCTGCTGATGGTTGGTAAGGTGGAGTCTGATTTTGAGCAAAACACAGTAAAACACACGTGAAATTAAAGCAGCTGTGGTGGTGTTGCTGGCTTGTGAAGTTTGGTGGTGCCTTGGTGTGAAATTAGGAGAGCATCCTCCCTTTCTCCCTCTGCTCTCTGCTGGTTTCCCAAGGAAATAACAGCTTTGTAGCTACTTCATCTTGGGGAGTGCTACAGAGCTTGGCCATAGCAGTTTTGTGCCCTGTGCTCCTAAAGATCTGCAATATGTTTGGCTTCCTGAAAAAAAA
>VYZU01023326.1:0-29593 GCA_013401355.1 Ceyx cyanopectus | reverse complement strand
AACTTGATTTTTTTTCTTTTTTCAACTTGATTTTTTTTCTTTTTTCAACTTGATTTTTTTTCTTTTTTCAACTTGATTTTTTTTCTTTTTTCAACTTGATTTTTTTTCTTTTTTCAACTTGATTTTTTTTCTTTTTTGAACTCGATTTTTTTTCTGGGCATTTTAGATTTTATTTCTAAACGCTGGTAGCTTGTTACTGCAGGTTTAAGGAGCTGGATGCTCTGCAGGTGAGGATGTGTTGGCACTGCACTGATCTGCCACCCAGCAGCTCATGTGTGTTGTGCTGAGAACACAGCCTGGCTCTGGCTGCAGAGCAAAGGAGCCTTCAAAACACTCTGCAGACCCCTGGGCACCTCACATTGCCTTTCTCTGACTATGAAAACTCCTTAACTCCCATTTCCCTTTATTTTTGTACCCACTGCAGGTCCAGCCGTGGGACAGTTTGTTCAACCTCACCCAAGTAGCTGCTTTGCTTGCCCCCTGCCCACCCCCCAGAACCTCAGCACTTCACCTGCAGACCCTCCAAAGCAGAACCAAGTGGCTTCCATGTTCTGGCAAAGTCATTCTGAGCTTCCCCCGGGACATGGGGCTGCCCCAGCTTTTGCAGGGAAAGGTGTTGGCTTTCAGAGACTTCAAAGTTTTTCGACAGAGATCGTGTACACGTTCCAGCCTGTTACCTTTGTTCTGCCACTTCAGCAGGAGCCTCAAACCACTGCAGCCTCTTCCTTCCCACAGCACAGCAGCCTGCTGCAGTCCGTGCAGTTCTCCCAAGACCAGTATCCAACAGGTATGGAAACGATGGCTGCACTTGTTTTTCATAAACAGATTTAAAAGTGATGCTTTAAAGTCTATTTTTCCCCCTGTGATGCTCTGTCGTGTGTATCTCAAGTGAGAATTAGATAGAAAAAGGAGAACTTTAAAGCTAAACAGGTTGGTGTTCCTGTCCTCCCTCCAGATTTGGAGCATCCCCTGGTGGTTTTCCAGTTAGCCTCTCTGTGGAGGTGAAAAGGTCAGGAGTAAGGCATTTGTCCCCTACTGGTCAGTGTTAGGCTAATTTTGGTATTTTTATGATTTAATAAAGCAAAACTAGGACGATGACAGTGGAGCACTGAGACTGGGTTAGACAGCAGCACACTAGTCCTTGGACTTGCAAGTTTTCCCAGGTTTTCAGAGTCAAAAATCAGAATTACTGTGCAGAATATTGAATTCTTCTCTTACTGTTTTAATATCTTAATCACCAGTTTCCCTAACACTGTTTTTGTCAACTCAACCAGTGCTGCAGTCAGGGGAAGGAAATGGGCATCTCTGGAGACTGGTCCATCAGCTTGGTTTAGAGTTTGGCTAGGGCTGAGTTTACTGGTGTCCTGGCTTTGCTGAGGGACACTAGCTTGTGACACGAACGTGTAGCTCTCTAGCTGCTGATGCTTGTCTTGCTGGAATCAGAGAAAAGAATAAACTGCCCCTGTTGCACAGGTAAAATCTTCCTGGGTGGGAGACGTGGGGAGGAGCAGGATGAAAGCACACTGGATTTTGCAAGGAACAAAAATAAAGGTGCAATTGATGGAATCTGAGGCTTTGGAAAACTCCAGTGAGTTCATTAGTACTTCTGAGGAGATCAAATTGACATTTCACTAGGGAGTATTAGAAATCTTTTCATTTTCAGCTTGCTTAGGACTGTCTCAGAGGTTTGTTTTGCCTTTTTTCTTCTGTTGCTGTGTATCTCTTAATCTCTCTGTTGTCCTTCTGTCTGTCTATTACAACACAGAATGCTGAAAGCTTATTTCTTCCTATTTCTTTCAGCTTTCCTTCATCTTGAGAGCACAGCACCAAGAGCAGCTTATTTGGAAAGTGATAGTTAATCTTGAAATAAGTGAGTTTATCTTTCATAAGTGAGGGGACTAAAGAATACATGGCCAATCTTATTCTTGACGCTTCTCATTTCACTTCTGAAGTCTCATTAAATCAAAGTAGAGCTTTGTCAAAAGATTTCATGTTTATTCAAACTTGTTTGTGAACTTGAGCAACACAAAGATTTCCCTGTTCTGTTTTTTTTTTATCATGATTCATATTGAAAAGGCAGTAAAATTAAAGATGCTCATCTGGATCTTCTTTCCCCATGAGACCATAATAATTTGGAGGATTTAGTTCTTCTTGCCTTCAATTATCCACCAAACCTTTGAGTGTAGCAGGGTTGTAGCAAAGAAATGCAGTGAAGCTTTATCATCAGAGTATCCTAATATAGAAAACAGCTCAAGGAGCCTGTCAGAAATGTCAGTTCTTGCTGCCTCCTGACTCTGCAGGTCCGATTGTGCCTTTTGAATCTATCTGTGGCTTCATGTAGGGTTCATCTACCTGTGATAACCTGTTCAATAGTTTTCTTTCTAGCACTTAAAATTCCCATGGTCAGGAGGGGATTCTTAAAAAGAAGCTGAGAGGATCTCTCTTAGCAGAGCATGAACAGCACCATATTTTTTCCCTTGAGAAAAGCAGACTGGATGCATTAGTAATGCACTTGTAAAACTAGTTGTAGAATTCATCTTGCCCAAGATTCATCTGAATGTGTAATAGTCAGTTGTATATGCCTGGGCTTGTCATCTAGATTACATATATAGTCAGTGGAGAGAAACAGGCACCTCCCAGAGGTTGAGTCATTCCAGCTTTCTTAGATGTATGCCTTTGGAAGGCAGCTCATTCCTTTCTGAGGAGCCTGTTTGCTCCTTGGTCGATGCAGAGCCAACAGCAGCTCAACATCAGAGCTGCCCCCACCTAAAAGTCCACGTCCAAACAACACCATCTTCCCAATAATGATGGGAATCATAATAATCATCTTTCCATTGTTGAAGGCACCTTGGGGTTCATCAATCCCAATAATCATCTTTCCATTGTTGGAGGCACCTTGGGCATCACCTTCATTTCCATCAGTCGTTTGGTTGGTAAAGGATGGGGGTTGCATGGGTGTGATGTGTTTGGATTGGCAGGGGCAGGCACAGCTGCATTCCCTGCTTTCCTGCACAGCTCTGGGCTCTGCCTTCAGATTCTTCCTTGGAATTTCCCACGCAGTGGAGAGAAGATGCTGGAGAGCATCAGCCTCGTGCCCTTTGGCCCAGCTGAATCGTGGATGATACAGTGGAATCATCACAGTCCTGGTTCCTCTGTGACTTTGGGGGTCTTTTGTGGCAGCTGCTCCTCATCAAGCTGAGATCTTCCTGAATTTATTAACACCAAGATCTAGTTCCTGGTTATTGACAGCTAAGAACCCTCCCATTTTCCATTTGAAATCAGTTTATTCTTCCAGAGTGCAACGTAAATATCCAACCTTCACCTCTTGTAGTACTCAGTTTTCATAACAGCTTTTGATGATGAGTTTATTTAAGAGTTTTTTTTTTTTGGAGAGCCAACCATCCCATCAGGAAGATCAGTTACCCGTGTTTACCTGCTGGAGATCTTCCAAGAGGGCAATGATGGGTGACTTCTCTTCAACAAAAAGAAGTCTTATGGACTCCTCCCCATTATATATTACCCAGTGCCAACTAATTCTTTATTCCATTGTATTTCCTTATATTTTTTATTTTTTTTTACTCAACTGCCAGATTTATGACTTGTATTTTTTATCATTTTTTGTTGTTAACTTACTTCTAAATAACTGCCTTTAAAATATTGATTTCTTTGCCACCTCTTTGGATATCTAAAGATCTTTTCAGTGTTTCCAATGCAAACATTTGACTTCTGTGCAGGGATATTTGTGAGGCAGTGTGTTTGAATCTTGAATCCATGTGAAAACTTGAAGTATTCTAAATGAATTGACACGACACCTCCACCTTTGACAACACTGCCCAGCAGTAAATGCTTCCTTCAGGTTCTTTATCAGCTGCCTCCGATATTTGCTGACTCATTAAACATTCTTAATTAAAAGAATGTTCTTAATTAAAACATTCTTTTAATGCAATATTCTGCATTTCAGAACCACTCGGAATCAGTCATCAGTCGAGTCTTTTATTCTCCTTCAGTAAATATTCTTCTTCTCACTTGGATTTACAAGCACAACACTGATTAATGAGTTGCTTTTTGTTCTCAGCTCTCTGCTGACTGGAAGAACATTGACATTTGTATTTTACCTGTAGCTTTCTACAGCATATGATCTGGACTTAATATTTACATTTATGTGCTATTTCACATGCACTGTTCCCCTTCAGGACCCTCCAGGGCACCTGTGGATGCTCCATCACTGGAAGTGTTTAAGACCTGGATGGGGCTCTGACCAATCTGCTCTAGTGGGATGTGTCCCTGCCCATGGTGTGGGGATGGAACTGAATGATTTTTAAGGTCCTTTCCAACCCAAACTAAATTCTTTTTAAGGTTCTTTCCAACCCAAACCATTCTATGAACTCCTGTGCTGCTTGTTACTGAATTTTTGTGTGGTTTGGAACATCATATTAGAAAGGCTAATGGGTATAGATATTAAAAAACCATAGTGGTTATCATAGCAACTCTGAAATCCCATGGAAGAGTCAAGCATTGCAAACAAATGGGTCTGTTTGCCCTCTCAAGTTATTAGATTTATTTCTTATGAATGTTGGGTTAAATTTGATTTGATAATGGATTTCTCTCTCAGGATGATTGCACATGTTGGAGTTTATCTGTCCTGCAATAATGCCTTGACTTTTCAATTATCTCTGCTTGTCACCAAAGAATATTACCTGCAGAATATTGCTTCACTTAAAGCTGCTTTTTAGAATAAAATCACTGTTTAATTAATTTTTAATGGTGTGTATGAACATCCAACCTTTTCCTATGGGAATCCACTTGCAGTGGTATATTGAGATGAGGAAGTCAAGCAGCCAAATCAAAAGTGAAGATACAAAAAGACTATGATTATGAAGTTGCTCTGTGTGTGTGCATTAATTTTTCAAGAGATATTCTTAATATATTTGCACACATTTAGAATAACTAATTTTTTTAAGGTTAAGAAATCAATCTTGCCAAGAGCTGGGAGGTAATAACCCACCTCTGCAACTCATTTTCCCCGTGTGGTGGTTGAAGCTCTCGATGGAAGTGACAGAGCTCTGCACCCCAAGCACCACTGCTGGAAGTGATCAGTGTGTTTGACTCCTTGCAGATGCTCTCCAGTGCCAGCCCCCAGCTCCTGTGCCAGGCTCTGCTCCTCCTGCAGCTTCCACCCACTGCAGCTTCAGCCGGGTGAGTGCAGCCAGGTGAAAGAGGAGGAGACTTTCTGAACGAGCTGCAGGTTTGACAGAGCTCTGCAGCCCAAGGATGTAAATGTGAAAACGGATCTGCTTGAGAAAGTGAAGTAATGTGGTTTACAAATATCTATTTCAAAGAACCAGCGAGGGGGAAATGGGTAGTTTTGTAATTCAAGTTAGCAGCATAGTGGGTGTCCTCATCAGCAGAGTGCTGCTGGGGTTTTTTTTTCCCCCTCTAGAAGTTTTTTTTGCTTGACTTCACCAGAATTCCTTTTAGTTAACGAGTCTATGTTTATCTTTGAAGAATGCCCTTGCCTGGACAAAAAAAAAAAGAGATTCTTTAATATTATGAACATACTGGGAAACAGCTCCAAGTTTCTGTCCCAGACAGCTCTCTGCAGTCCTGAGTTTCATTTGATGAATGAGGAAAAACGAAGGTGGCTTTTGGAACTGGCCCCACCTCAGATGTCTTATTAAAGATAACTACAGTATTTACTGTCAGTGCTTCAGACAATTCTGGTGGAAACTGCACCTTATTGGGAGGGCCTGGCTTATCAGGTATCAAAAGATCTGAAGCAAAAATGCAAGGGCTTCCTTTTTTATTACACTGTAATGCCTTTTTTTTTTTTTTTTTCCCCCTCAGAGGACAAGCAAAGCAAGTTATGCTTATGTATGTTGAAAAAAAGGGTTGAGCTACCAAGCTTGATCATCCAGTTTCCTGCCTTGCAAATATCAACCTTTGTCTTTTTATTTGTGATTTTTAATTATTTATTATGTCAGCTTACCCAGGATAACATGTTGGTGTGAGGATATAAATACCCACTGCCCACTCGTGCCACTGGGACTCTAGTATTTAATTTTCACACTGTGCATCTTCATCCTTTCACTTTCAGCATCAACTGCTTTTGCATCCAGGGCACGAGGATCAGTCTGAGGGATTGGAAGTCACAATGAAACTTCTTATCTCGGAAGGCTGAGATTGATTTTTATTGAAAGCAAATGATTCCATAGGAGTTGTTAAGGATGGTGGTGTGGCTGGATTGGAAGATAATGTAAATACACTCTCAAAGTGCTCAGTAAAAGCTGTTGGAGCAACTCCAGGGGCAATGTGTGGAGTTGAGAGACTCAGGCCAGTTACTAGATGATGCTTTGCTAAAGTGGCTCTAACCAGGGATCTCCCTGTCAAAAACTGCTGGGCAGAGAGGGCTGGCAGGTTATCCTTGCTGTGAGCAGTGGTGTCAATCCCTTCTTCCTTTGCTTTGGGGTGAGATGGTTTGGTTTTGAGGTCCCATTGTGTAATTGGTGAGAATCCTGGTGTTGGTCCTGGATGTTAACTGGTTTAATGACTGGAGCTTATTCTGGTTCTGTTAGAAATGGTCTTTTTCTAACTAGTCCCCTCTTCCCGAACTGAAGGGGCAAGGTTAATTTAACCCCTTAGGTACCTGGGGTAATGACAGGTGCAAGACTCTCCAGAGAAGATTCTGTGCTTGTGCTCCCATCAGGCTCCTGCACAGTTTCCCATCTTCTTTGTCCTGAGTCTGCAGGTTTTCAGTAGCTGGCAGTGCCACGTAATTCAAAGAAACCTTAGAACAGTGGCCATGTGCAGAAAACAGTTTTATTCCCCTTTGTAGGAGCAAAGGAGGAGCAAATTCCTGCAGTGTGAATACAAGAGCATCCAAACAGCTCTGCTGGGTCAGATCAAAGATCTGCCTTGCCCAGTGTCAAGTCTGAAGACAATGGCTGTGACAAGGCACACACATGGAACAGGGCAACCCTCCTCAGCCTTTCCAGCTGCTTTCAGCCTGAGGACTTGGAATGGTACCTACTCTGGGCTTCAGCTCAGGCTTCTGTGGCCTGAACTCAACCCTCAAAGCCATGTCAGCTTTAGCAGATGGGCTCATCTGGCCAAGAGGGCACATTGCTCATCATCTATTGCACGAAGAGCTTCCCTCTGAGCGTGGCTGTTACCAGCCTCAAGTGGTCCCTCCCTGGTTTCTCTCTGGAGAGACACTCAGCTGTCACTCCTGGCCACTTACTGCACATCACTTGATGTTACAGGTCTCCTATCCCTTCAGTCTGATTTCCTAAAAGGCTGCAAATTAAAGAATAATTATTCATGTGAACATAGTACATACAATAGTTCAGATCCAACATTGTCCTCTGTGAATTCCCATCCCAGACTTCTACAGGTTTTGGCCTTTAATGAGCATATTTTATTCCACTCTGCCTCACAAGAAATACTTTTTCTTCTTAAAGTGGAAAGACAAGATTGCTGTAATGCTTGATCAAGAGGAATTTGCCTCTGTTTTGTTCAGTCTCTCATCTGAAGGTTGAAAATCTTGCTTTCTCCAGTGAAGCTTCACCCTGCAGTTGTTCATTTAGTACCTTAGCCTCTCCTTGTGGTTCCAGTGGGGTGTAGGTGTAGTCCAGTTGCTAAGTCATGAAGATGCAGAAGATTTGGCATTTTTTAATAACTGAAGTGAAAAGGTAAAACTTTCCCATCTTGACATCTTTGGTAGCTTTGATTCTCTGCCAAACAAGGTTTGGGACACTGAAATTGAAGTAGTACTGGGTCCAAGTGAAGAATCTAGCCATAGATGTGATAAATCCATGGTCAGAAGCATGAATCTGCTTGGATCATTGTTACTTTGGAATGGTAAAAAACTTAGTCAATGAATGTGTGTGGATTTTTATTAATATGCCTACACAGTGCCTTTGAGATCTTTAACACAGAGCAGCCACAGGCTCGAGACAGACTGTGTTTTGTTTTTTTTTTAATTTCCAGTATCTTTGTAACAAGCACGATGACCTTTTGTCTTCTGTAAACTCTCTTTGTTAAAAAAAAAATCTTTTTTTGAGTGTTTTTCTTTTTTTTTTTTTTCCTTAATAGGAGGAAATATTGCAGGTTTGGAACAATTAATTGATCTTTAGAATATTGAATAATAGGATATTTGCAGAGGAGATGAATACTCTGCAACAGGTGACAGTGAGAGCATCTTTCTGTCTAAATTCCCAGTGCTTCACCTTGAGTTTACTTTCTCAGTGCCACAGAAACAGAATTTGCTAGTTTGGCTTTTGGTTTGGGATTTTTTTGTGTGCTTTGTTTGGATGTTTGGGGGTTTTTTTGGTGGTGGCTTTTGGTTTGTTGTTTTTTGTTGTTTTGTGTGAGTGTGGTTGGTCTTTTTGTTTATTTGGTGCTGTTTGTGTGTGTTTGGGGGTTTTTTTTGTTTATTTGGTGCTGTTTGTGTGTGTTTGGGGTTTTTGTTTGTTTGTTTGGTGCTGTTTGTGTGCCTTTGGGATTATTTTTTTGTTGGTTTGGTTTCATTTGTTTGTTTTGATTGGTTGGTTTTGAAACCTACAGAATTGTTTTTGGTCCCAATGATGAAAATACACAGTTCAGTTAATGGTTGCCTGCAAAATACATATGGAGCAGCAGCAGAGGGCTCCAAAAAGCAAGCAACACGTTGTTAACTTGCCATCCTACCAAGTGGACGAGGTGGGGTGAGATTCCCAAGCAGCAATGTGTGGCTGGCATGTGTAGTTTTGCATCTCCCAGCCCCGTCGGGTTGTCTGAGCTGGATCTGTCAGTGCTGATACACGTGTCTGGAACAAGGAGAGCACCTGGGTTTCTTCTGCCTTCTTTCTTCTAGCCAGTGTGATAAGTGAGGGCAGAGTTCAGCCCGTGAGGACACGTGCCCTCGCTTTGTGTAGTCGAGTTTTCTTGTTTTCATGTTTTGCTTAATATGATGTTTTGTAAGCAGTTGGGTTTCAATCCAGTAACCTCAATTCTGGGCTAAAAACACTTCTTATGTAAAACGCCCAGGCAGAGCTCAACACTTGTTAATGTCCTTTTGGAGTGGAGAAAGGATAGTTTATTGTTTTGTCCCTAAAGCAACTGCAAGAAAATATTGAGTGATCTTTGATTTTTGGTTTATTTAGCTTTGTGGGGGTGTTTTGTCTTTTTGTTGCTGTTTTGATTTTGATTTTTGTTTGTTTTTCTAAGGAGAACACCAGTGTTGAATGTGAATCCATTACATCAGAAACAGAAGAGGGCCAATTCACTTCAGGAGCTGAGTATGTGAAAGAGACAGATTCATCTCTCAATCAGATGCAGCAAAAGAAGCCCCAGATCATCTAAGGCCTTGTCCCCTGGTGAGAAGAGATCCTACATGTGGGGAGATCAGAATAGCTTGGTTAATGCCTGCAGTGCAAGTGCTTCACTGCACAACTGCAGTGTTTTCACTGAGGGCACAGCCTCTTGGCATCCTTGCCAACACGCTCCTCTAGATACTCTTGTGCTGATTACTTGCATGTGGGAAAGGGTATAAATTATATCAATGAATAAAACCTGATGTTCTGGGAGTTGTGTCAGAAGCCTGGATGTCACAACGTGGAGATGAGGTCCACAGATAGGTTTGCTGGAGGGTGACAGTGCTACGAAGGAAAGGGTGAGTAATGAGGTGAATGTTGAAGTAGCAGGGGACAAAACCCACTGAGCTGATCAAGTCGGGGTAGGAGTCCAANGTGCTTCACCTTGAGTTTACTTTCTCAGTGCCACAGAAACAGAATTTGCTAGTTTGGCTTTTGGTTTGGGATTTTTTTGTGTGCTTTGTTTGGATGTTTGGGGGTTTTTTTGGTGGTGGCTTTTGGTTTGTTGTTTTTTGTTGTTTTGTGTGAGTGTGGTTGGTCTTTTTGTTTATTTGGTGCTGTTTGTGTGTGTTTGGGGGTTTTTTTTGTTTATTTGGTGCTGTTTGTGTGTGTTTGGGGTTTTTGTTTGTTTGTTTGGTGCTGTTTGTGTGCCTTTGGGATTATTTTTTTGTTGGTTTGGTTTCATTTGTTTGTTTTGATTGGTTGGTTTTGAAACCTACAGAATTGTTTTTGGTCCCAATGATGAAAATACACAGTTCAGTTAATGGTTGCCTGCAAAATACATATGGAGCAGCAGCAGAGGGCTCCAAAAAGCAAGCAACACGTTGTTAACTTGCCATCCTACCAAGTGGACGAGGTGGGGTGAGATTCCCAAGCAGCAATGTGTGGCTGGCATGTGTAGTTTTGCATCTCCCAGCCCCGTCGGGTTGTCTGAGCTGGATCTGTCAGTGCTGATACACGTGTCTGGAACAAGGAGAGCACCTGGGTTTCTTCTGCCTTCTTTCTTCTAGCCAGTGTGATAAGTGAGGGCAGAGTTCAGCCCGTGAGGACACGTGCCCTCGCTTTGTGTAGTCGAGTTTTCTTGTTTTCATGTTTTGCTTAATATGATGTTTTGTAAGCAGTTGGGTTTCAATCCAGTAACCTCAATTCTGGGCTAAAAACACTTCTTATGTAAAACGCCCAGGCAGAGCTCAACACTTGTTAATGTCCTTTTGGAGTGGAGAAAGGATAGTTTATTGTTTTGTCCCTAAAGCAACTGCAAGAAAATATTGAGTGATCTTTGATTTTTGGTTTATTTAGCTTTGTGGGGGTGTTTTGTCTTTTTGTTGCTGTTTTGATTTTGATTTTTGTTTGTTTTTCTAAGGAGAACACCAGTGTTGAATGTGAATCCATTACATCAGAAACAGAAGAGGGCCAATTCACTTCAGGAGCTGAGTATGTGAAAGAGACAGATTCATCTCTCAATCAGATGCAGCAAAAGAAGCCCCAGATCATCTAAGGCCTTGTCCCCTGGTGAGAAGAGATCCTACATGTGGGGAGATCAGAATAGCTTGGTTAATGCCTGCAGTGCAAGTGCTTCACTGCACAACTGCAGTGTTTTCACTGAGGGCACAGCCTCTTGGCATCCTTGCCAACACGCTCCTCTAGATACTCTTGTGCTGATTACTTGCATGTGGGAAAGGGTATAAATTATATCAATGAATAAAACCTGATGTTCTGGGAGTTGTGTCAGAAGCCTGGATGTCACAACGTGGAGATGAGGTCCACAGATAGGTTTGCTGGAGGGTGACAGTGCTACGAAGGAAAGGGTGAGTAATGAGGTGAATGTTGAAGTAGCAGGGGACAAAACCCACTGAGCTGATCAAGTCGGGGTAGGAGTCCAACCTTTTTTTGTCTCAGATCACTAAATAAATTGCTAAAATTCAGGAGCAGCCTGCTGATGTGTAAGCTGAAGCACATGAGAAAACCAAAGTGCAGAACACTCGAGGCCAAGCGACTGGCAAATGGAGTAACCTGAATGTCCCCAGAGTGGAGAGACAATAAGAGGACACAAAGAGCACTTTGGGTCTGTGCTAGAGGAAAAGTTGGTGCAGCCTGCAAGTCTCCTAAGCAGCTATTTCCCTGACAGCTGTTCATCAAAGAGCTGATTGTAGAGTTTGAAGAGCTGTTGCTCACTTCAAAGGCTAGTTTCTAGATTCCAGATAATGATGCTAGTTAATAATTCAGCTCATAACGCCCATCAGTTTCAAACATTTAAGGAAGGAATAAAGTCTTTTTTGTCAGGAAGCTGAGGGGGGGAAAAAAAAAAGTTGGGCTGCCATCTTGAAAGGAGCCAGGCTTTTGTTTAAAACACAGAATTGAGGGTTCTTGTTCTATTACTTCCTGGTATCACGGGTAATTAGCCAACTTCTCAGCTTTCACATCTAAAGCAAAACATTTGCTTAATATGCTCGTTGTGAAGGTATGTGCAGGGACGTTTTGGAAAGTATTTCCATGGGATTGTTCCACAGGAGATGAAACACTGTTATGCTGATGCTAATTAGCAACAATTAGCACCGAGTCTGCTCTCTGGGAAGCAGTGATGATCCCAGCCTGTGGTTTCCACTGCCTTACCTTTGGTATTGGTGTGTGTGGAGAGGGTAGAGGGAGGTTGATGTGATTCCCCTTGTGTGGTGGCACCAAGGTCTAGATACTGCAGAGTGAGAGCCAACAACGTGGTACCAAAGGCCACTGCAGTGAAGAGGGAAGGAAAAGTCAGTTCTGTGACTGGGAGCAGCTCTGGGCTGAAACCAAGGTGATAATCTGTATTAAATGGGCCAAGAATCAAACCCTCCCTCGTGAAGAAGCCACTACTTTGGAGAGCTGGACTGGATCTCTTTGTGTTTTGCAGCTCTTCTGTAGCAAGACAGACAACCATCGTTTCACTCAAAACAAGTCTCTGGGATTTTTCCTTCCACAGCTGCCAGCCCCTCTCCACAGCACCATAAAACACTCAAATAGTTTCTCTCTTTTAAAATGAAAAACGATGTTCTTAACAAACTTTCTCAGCTAAATTCTAGTTAAGCATTTTTAAGAACATCCTGTGAACCTATATGAAAATCCTCTATAGTGCACTGTCCAGTCTCCAATATTATCTTTGTACTTTTAAGTAAAAAAGGCTTCAGTAAAATTTTCTTTAATTATTTTTTCTCCTAATTTTTTTAAGCCATGCTTTTTGTAAGCTAATGTCATTAACATGGGTTAATTAAGAGCCCTCCTCTGTGTGAATACAAATGTTTGCTTTAACCATACCTTTGCTCCTTATGCACTGTCTGTCTCTTTACCTGCCACTACAGCAAAGGGACCCCCTTTTCCTTGGTAGCAGCAACAGAACAACTATTTGTGAGTCCTTCTGGGAGCCAGAGGGTGTGGAACCAACCTCTGTGCCACTGCTCCGGTGTCACTGCAGTTGCTAAGGGCAAATTTCATTCAGGCAAGGTCTCCTGTGCTATCAAATGTTCACTTGAACCATTGCCTGCACCTTCAGACAAAAAATACATTTCATTTCCATGAAAATACATTCATCTCCATTTTGCTGTGGATCCAGGCAATTTTCAAGTCAGGAATAATATATATATATTTAGTCCTGACTGTGACACCACAAGTTTTCTCTAGGACCTTGGCCTACTTTGAGGCAATTGTGGTTTTTTTGTGGATAATTGAAGGTGTATTTCAGAAGCAGAATTGGCATTTCTGTGGATACTGCCAGGATTTTATAGGGATTAACAGTTGGTGGTTGGTGCCCACGGTAGTGAATGCACATAGAAATAATATATCTTGAAGAATGGGAGTACTTCTGTTATTTTTTGTGGTTGCTTTATATTTAAAGTTTTGGGAAAAAAAATGTAAATGGAAGAATCCTTACTCTTTAAAACAGCAAACCTCAAATCCTCAAGTTCCCATCTGCCTTTCGGGCTGCATTGTATAGGAGCTGGTAGCAGCACAATTGCTACGTAGGCTGCCAAGTGCAAACGTATGCAAGGACTAATATTTACTCAGTATCCCCTCTTCTTCCTAGACCTCCATCTGCTGGAAGACTGGAGCTTTCGAGCAGGGGGACTTTCTGAAGGAAGAAACAAGAGAGTGAGAAGTGGGTGACAAGTATGTGAAAATGTGCAGCAGCTGCCAGCTGGGCTCCCTGGTCAGGCTCCAGCCGCTTTCCATCATTTCAGCTGCGTTCTTCAATAAAAAAACCCACACTCTTTTTTTTTTTTTTTTTTCCCTTTCCTTTTCTTTCATTTTAGTGTTGTGTATGGTATTAGCCCGCACCTTTTCATGGCGTTTTCTGTCTGTTTATAAAGCTTCTAGCCCTCAGTGTTGACTATCAAGCAGTGACTTGGCTGCTTGTGTCCTTTTGATGCAGGAAATCTGAATGTTGTTTGTAGACAGCCTTAAAATTCTCCAAACTAAATTACTGGGCAGCAAATTGTTTTTTAGAGCTGTATTTTGGAGTCTCAATGCTGAGAGCTACAGTGCACTGGGTGTTTGGTGTTCTCTCTCTGCTCCAAGTGGCACTGTGGCCCTGCACTGGGAATTGTGCACGAAACAAAAGCGTAGGAAAGTCACAAGATTCTGGGTCTGAATGGGTCAGGGATTTCAGGAGAGCAGCTCTAGGAAAGATGAGCTAATTTTCTGAGTGATTAACCAGGAAATGCTCTTCCTTCCTAAACCAACGCTCTGTTTCAGCAGCAAGTGTATCCTTTTGGGCTGGGTATCCATTACATATGACAGCTGCTGATCTTTTACATTCATGGTGAATTCTTCTGGTTTAATATTTTCCTTTTGATTCTAATAGTATTTGTAAGAAGTTTATTTATTTTGGTACTTTGTTTTAAATGGGTCCGAAAGGTAAATTTTAGCTTTTAAAGTAGGATTGTATTTATACTGATATTTTTCCTAGCTGTCTATGTGTATTTCTGCTAAAATCCTGTTTGGAAGGATAAAAGGGGCATATTCTGTGTGTTATTAGAGCAATACATGTGGAAGAGCACTTAAAATAGACGTTGAATGGCTTCATGCATGTCCATACTGCTTTTATCATTAATTAGAGCCAGTCTTGAGCAAAAAGCACAAGAAAGGATCAGTGGGAATTTGCCAGGACCACCTCAGTAATGCCCTCCAGAGCTCCGAGGCTATGGTTAGGATGCCCTGAGCAAACGCTGAGTGGTAGGATGAACTGAGGCAGAACCTTTAATGATTCACCAGCAGTCCAAACTGGGGATGCTTTTATGTAGGGTGAGTGGGAGTGTGACCACACTGATTTGTCCTCAGATTGATTGTTCTTTATTGGATGTTAAGTATGTTGCAGTGCAATTCCAGTTGAATAGCAGGAGGCTGGGTGCTTATGGTCTAACAGAACAAGGTGGAAAGTATTTCTGAGAGTATTTGGTTAGTTAAAAAGTTGAGGGTGGCAAGACCCTGTCCCAGGCTGCCCAGAGAGGTGATGCTTTCCCCATCCCAGGTGAGGTTGCCAGGATTCCGAGCAACCTGCTCTAGTTGTAGATTAAAGGTCCTTTTTAACCCCATCTCTTTTGTGATGTTCGATACTGTTAGTGCAGTTTGGTCAGCTGAATCTTTGTGCTCCCCAGCTGCTGGGGGGCGAGCCCACCACTGCATAAGGTGCCCTGGGGATGGTGGAGGGTCTGCATGTCCTGTGTGTGCACAAGATTGTGGAGGTGATGGGTGTAACCCACACTATTATTGATAGTGATGTCGAAGAGCTGAATTCCAGCCCTCGCCGTAGCAAAAGGGCTAGTGAACTAAACCGACCAAGGCCGGAGGCCGGCCGGGCCCGCAGACACCGGGCCGCGGTTCCTCGGGCCCGGGGCTGCTCGGGAGGCCGCTCCCCTCCGGGTGCCCGGTACCGTGCGTCTCGCACACCCCGTTCCCCTCATCCCCGGGCCGCGGGGAGCCGCTCTGCAGGCGGGAGGGGGAGCCCTCGGCCCTGGCCCCAACCCCGGCCCCGCGGGGGGGCGGTGGCTCCGGCTGCTCCACCCTCACTTTGTGTCAGCAGGTAGGAGAGCGGCGGCCGGCCCGGGGGAGGGCGGAGGGGAGAAACGGGGCAGCCGCCTGCCTGCCTGCCTGCACCGCGGGCCGAGCCGCAGCTTTCGCTCCTACGAATTTCAGGCTTGGGGGATTTTCTTCCTCCCCGCTCCCGCTTAGAAAAGCCGTTTCGGCAGCGGTTCCCCGGGGCTGGCCGGAGGCTGCGGCGGGGGAAGCCGCCTGGCCGGGGATGGTCGGGCAGCCTGCCGGGCTTCGCTGCCGGGTCGCCGCTCTCGTCCCGGGCTTTCTGTTCCTTCGTGCTCGCTGCCCGTAGAGCTCTGGAGGCACCTCGGAGTGTTAAAGGAGTTCGTTTATGTTATTTATTTAATTTTTTTTTAAATTTTTTTTTTTTTCTCCTCCTTCCCAAGTGTTTTCGGGCTGTTTCTCAGGTCTGTGGATTACATGCGGACACTTCACTTTCAGCCATGCCTGCCCCGGCAGCTTTTCTGTCTGCACTCATTTTCTGCCTTTGATCTTGCTGGATTCTCTCTGGGGCTGCAGAGCTCCGCTCGCACCTACCTGCCTGTTGCATGCGTGCGAGGCAGATTGCTTGCTCTTTTTTTTTTTTTTCTTAACGATTTTTTTATTATAAATACCAATTTTTTAATTTTTTTTTTTTTTTAAGACCAAAACCAAACCTCCTCAGACCTGCACAGTTCTCTTCAGCTACTGGAAGTAACTTTTGCCTGGGATTTACAGCACCATTTCCACCCAGCCCGGCCCCTGTGGACTCCAGCAGGGACACTGCCTAACAGGTTTGCACTTCTTTCTTTCTATCTCTATTTTTTTCCCCCCTTATGCATATAACTTAATTGAAAATACCCTCTTGTCTGAATTCTCCCAGTTATGAAGACTCCTCCATACGTTTCATGTGACCTTTGGGCAGGCTGTGGAACTTTACATTTTATTTTGTGGGGCCTTCAGTCGGGATCTTCTTAATGCGCTCTTGGAAGCGGTCACACCGGAACTCAGGCGTGCAGGGCAAGAGTGTGAGAGAAACCAGATATGCTCTGACTTTCTCCTCGATACCTGTTTGGCTCGGTATCGAAACTTTTCCAGTGTTTTGAGGCCTTCTTATTTCCTGGGAACTTGAAATTATGAAGAGAAGCTCCAGGGTTTATTAATGAGCCACGGGAAACGCAGCCGGATTCGGACTCTGAATGTGGATTGCTAGAAGAAAAAGTTGATCCCCGGACTTGAATGAAGCACTGGTGGAGTGAGGAGGATGGAAGGGATCAGCTCGGGTTGGAAGAGGACGGTACAGAAGCAAACTCTCTTTTCACCTTAAATTCAAGGAACGCCTCCTGTGGAACTCCTGGGAAGAATCTGGATAATCACAGGTAATATCCAAAGCGGAGAGCTCAAGCTTATGTCGAGCTGGCAATAAAGTGAAAGGTCTCTCGAGGGTGTTTGGGATGGATGTTCAGAACCTGCAGATCTCTTTAACCCTTGGGCAGGAGACACGAGGACACGGCGTCCACGGGGAGCCCTCCCCACGCCTCGCTGCAGTGGGACTGACGAGTTCCTAACGCTCCCCGGTGTTCCCGCGGAGCTGAACTGCTTTCTTTCCTCCAACCTGCTTCACCGATCTTTCTGGATTTATCTGCTGGAGGAGGGACTTAGAATTCAGGATACTTTTTTTTAGGCTTTTTTTTTTTTTTTTTTTTTTACTTTGTTTGTTTAAAATATGCCTCTGAGCTCCCAGCGGCCTTTGAGCACGTGGCACCAAGGAAGAGAAGCGGCGATGGCGAGAACCGGAGGAGTCGTCCGGTGAAGCAGCGCTGGAGGGCGGCCGAGCCCCGGGCTCCTCTCTCCTCTTTCACCCACCTTCCCATCCCTGGAACCACACGCTGGGAAACTTCTCCCCCACCCCACCTCACCACCACCACCCCGCCAGCTTTGCCGACGGCCGGAGCTCGCCGCAGGGTGAGGACGCGTTCCCGAGCGGTATGTGTGGCCGGAGCCCGCTGCTGCAGCTGGTAGCATGAGTGCTGGCCCCCAGCTGCAGCTGGCTCTCCTCTGGCCTTGGCTGCTCATGGCGACCCTGCAGGCAGGACTGGGCCGTACGGGGCTGGCGCTGGCGGCGGCGGTGGAGTCGGAGAGGTCGGCGGCGCAGAAAGCCATCATTAGGGTCATCCCCCTCAAAGTGGAGCCCATCATCCTGGAAGGGGAGTTCGCCAACGTGGCGGAGGTGACTCCGGCCGAAGGAAAGCTGCTCCAGGTAAGAGAGGCTGGTGCTTTTGATCCACCTGCCTTCCCCATCTCCGAGCCTCTCCCCTCCTTTGCCTCTCGGCTCCCAGGCGCTGGGTTGGTGTTTCCTGGCCGTGGCTCTCTACCCAAAGCTGGCTGTGAGCTGTCCACCTCTGTGCGTCGTTCCTACCCCCCGCCCCGCCCGCCGTGCCGGGGCACAAGGGATTGGGCAAATGGTTGATTCCTTCTGCTTGTAGTCTGCATTTTGGATGTGGTCTGTTGCTCCCTCGAAGATCGTCGCGGATCTCCGTTGGCGGCGCAAAACTGCGGCGAGTCACGCGTTGGGACGTTAAACATCTGACAGAAAACATGATTATTCCTGGGGTTTTATGGAATCCAGAGGGTTTTCCACCTGAGAGCTGGGGTTTTGCTGCAGCTCAAAGTGCACGTTCCACGCTTTGCCCCGCCAGGAATTACTGTTGTCTTGTGTGGTGCTGCACCCGGGTTGTATTTTGTTGGTGTCGCCACCGTTGTGCGTTCAGAAGTGAAATGAATGCTGGTGTCTGACCTTTGCTGGAGGAGGGAGCACCTGAAGGTCTCGCCCGTGAGGTGCAGATGCTACTGAGAGGCAGAGCTGAGATGCTTGGGAACAAATCAAGCTCCAGTTACGTGGAATTTTGAGCTGGGTTTCCCGGGGCCCGGTGCGTGCACTGTCGTTCCCGTTGGTAATTTGCTTGGCTTTATTCTTGGATAAAAATGACAAACTAGGCTGGGTTGATATTCCATCTCAATTTCTGCATGGCTTCTTTATAGCCTTGATTTTCCAGAGGCGGCGTGGTGCAATCTGAATTAAATTTGTAGCTTGGAAGTAATAAATTGGGCATAGTATTATAAGAAAAGCAGAGCAGTTTTAGAACAGTCACCTGTCTGAAAAGGGGCAATTAGTGACATGTGTAAACCTTATTTTTCCACGCCTTCTGAGCTACTCAGAATGAAAGCTATAAAATTCTATTACCAAGCTAAAAAAAAATACAAAAAAAAAAGCCCTTAGACAAATGCATTCAAGGTCCTGTTCTGTTGTGAGGCAATGTCCAGGAAAGTCAATATTTATTCCTTACAAAAACTCCAGTGGTGTTGCAACTGGGCGCAAAGTGTAGAGCGTGGCCCCTTTTGGAAGGGAGAAGGTGATAACCTCTGTTGTGTGAGGGTGCACGTTTTTCACCCAGACACCCTGACACGAGGCAGGGCTGGTGGTTGGTTTTGGTTGTGTGTGAGTGTGTCTGTGCTTGTGGCACATGTGAGATGTCTGCAGCCTGTAGCCAGTGGGTGATGTGGGATCTACAACCTGCTTTGTGCTTCCTGAGCCATCCTCAGAGTGGAGAGGGGGGGAAAAGTTAATCTAATCTGGGCACTGTGTACACAGATACTGACCTGAGCTGCCTGGCTGAAAAACATTACCCAGCCTTGATTCTGCCCCTGTGTGTGCCCAGGTGACTGTGCCTGGGCTGTATCCCACTGAACCCCTCTCAGCTTGGCAACGTTGGGATCTGGGGAGGTGGGGGGGGGAGGGGGTCAGGCTGTGCCTTCTGCAGCAGGATGTTTGCCCGGTGCCAGGCAAAGCTCAGTCAGGTGTACCCGTGACCTCCCGTGGGTATCTGATGGTGTAGCTTCTGATTCTGCTGCCACAGGTGGAGAGTTGGGCTGTCAAATGCCATTTAATGTTGCCTGGCAGCGAGTTCCTGCCTCTGGAAAGACCAAATGGGCAATGGAGCTGTAAATGTTAAGTACAAAATAAGGAGGAAATTAAATTATTTTGAATCAGGCTTATTGGGACGTTTCATTTTACACGTGGTGGTGAACATCCCAGTGGTGCAAAAACGTTGGGTCACGTGCTTGGCTTTGATTGGCACTCTTATTTAAATAAACCTCTTCACCACACACCTGCACAGTTGGTTCTTTGGATGTAATTTAGGCACAGAATGTGATTATCTGTACGGTTAATGAGCTAAGATGTCTAGTAATGGATCTCTCGGAGCCTGGAAGATGCAGCTGGTGCTTGTGGCTGTCAAAGAAGAGGAGAGGGTGGCCCTGTCCTGCCTCCAGAGCAGTGTCCTGGTGCAGTGGTGTGCTGATTGCTTGAGGATAAGTGGTGCAGTTAGCCCAAGCAAAATTCCTTTTTAACTTGCAGTTATCATCACAGTGTTCTGCTCAATAAGTGTTGTCAGAACTATGTTGTTAAAGTAGAAAGCCCTGCATGGAAGTGATGGAGCCTCACCAGACTGACACCAGATTCAACCCCAGTGTTGAATTCCTCCTCAATGACTGTTTCTTCTGGGAGATGTGTGGATTTGTGGTTTTGGAGGTCCCTGAGCAGGGGTGGGTGAGCAGGTGGGTGCCCATCGCCCGCCCCATCAGCATAACCCAGGCAGCTTTACCTCTGGCACTCTGCAGCATGATGCAAAGGGAGAGGAATTTCTCAACTAGGCAGAGCCACTTAAGGCGTTACAGGTCAAAAAACCAACACCTTCAACTTGGAGAAATCACCTTCCAGCTTGTCCAGGGAGCACATGCTCTGAGCTTTGCCTGTTGCTTCACACGGGACAAGAAATGCTGAGAACCAACCTGCAGATTCCAAATGGCTGGAAGTTTAGATCTCTGAGTAACCTGGGAAAAAAAAAAAACAAACAATCCCAGGGAAGTCAGAAAATATTAAGGATGGAAGAACCAAACCTTCTAGAGAAGCAGGTTGGGAAAGGTGTTTGGATGTTGCTGATCCATGGGCTGCTGCTGAGCAAAGGGCTGGATGTGCCCTCCAGCTGCTGGTTGCTCCAAATGCTGGTGCAGGATTCACTGCCTCACTTTGGGTGGTTGTGGCTCTTGTGCTTTTGAGGAATAAGTTTCCTTCTTGCCCATGCCTCAGTCTTCATTTGATACCAGAAGGAGCTGGTGATGTTGGTAAGAAGGTAGGTAGGAAAATGTTTGTCTGGAAAGACAAAGAGAGAAAGTGGAGAATTGAAAATATCTTAAATCTCTTATTGAAATTACAACAGAATTCACATATAAATCTCATTGTGGAAGGAAAAAATAACCCACAACATTTTATTTCAGAAGTGGTTCAGCACTTAAAGTTTGGTTTTTTTTGTTTTTAATTGTATGTGCAAGCATATATAATGAAAAATGAACATTAGTATCTTTTTATTTGAGCATATAAAACCCCACCTTGTACACAGGGATGATGCTGTTGGTGTGTGTGCTGTAGCTGGGGTCATTTCAGTCTCTAGTCGTGGGGCCAGTAGTTTGGAAATAATGCAAAAAGTTGGGGGAAAAATCCCCAAAAAATCACTTTTAAAAAGAAATAAACTACTGTATTTACTATAGAGAAGGCAAAGTCACCTTAAATGTCTGCAAGTAGATCTGTAGAACAGTGGACCAGTGTTATTTAGCAGACAGAAGTATATAATGTTTTCTCAAGGTGCATTAATTTATCTCAGCTCTTAATACTTTATTTCCATGTAATCTTTGCAACCTCATTGTTAGGTGATTGCAGGGGAAGGTCAACTTGCAGCACATTGTTTTAACTTGGGAGTGCTGGAAAAATCTGAGAGCACAGAACCATTTGCCCCGAGGCTCTGAACCCCAAAAGCTTGTCCTCTTTCCCTCCAAAGAAGTAAGTTATTTCCAAAATATTATTTTTAAAGTCACTCTTCTCTTATTGAGTGAGAATTAGATGAGGGTCCTGAATAATTGTGTGTGTTTTCAGCTGAAAATCAACTGTAGATGCATTCAGGTAAGAAGCTTGGTGGGTATTCACAGCAGCAATGATAATTAACCCTTGAAATTGCTCCAGGGAACCCAACGTGATCATCCTGGAATTGGGAGAGTGCTTCCAGTGTTGCAATGCACAGTGCCACTGGAGAATTATAATCACCTACTTAACTGCTTATAGAGGGTTCCACTCCCAACCCATAAGAAAGTAAATATATTAGTAGTCTTCTATACTACTAGCTCCTGGATCAACAAAAGGATGTTGAGTGCATAATGTTGACAGAGATCAAAGAAATGGGCAAGTCCAACCAAATGATAATGGGGACTTAAATTACCTGTGAATAAACTGGTCAGATAGCACAATGAGAGTGAGTTCAAAGCAGCAGTTTCTGCCTCTTGGAACAGCTCGTGCTAGAGTACACAGAAAGGGATTCTTGACTTAGTGCTAAGTAATGGGCAAGAACTGACTCAAAAGCTGGCAGGAATTGAGCCACTTGTGTTGACTGCAGCATAATAAAATTCCCTGCCTAAGTACCAAAAAGTGGGGCTCAGACACTAACCTTTTAGATGGGGAAATGGCACTGAAGTGACTGGAATGGCTCTTAGAGCTTCAAAAAAGCAGCTTTGGAGGTGACATGGATACCCCTCAGGAGGGTAAGAGCAGCCTGGGGGATGCACAAAGCATGGCATCCAAAGGGGCTAAGTGGAACCCCGGTGCAAACAAGAAACCATTTGGACCAAAACCATCTTTGACAGGCTGGGCACAGAGTGGTTGGCACAGGACTGGCAGAGCAAAGAGTATAACCTGCAGCCTAGATTAGAGTGGTGGTGGTGTCAGCAGAGGGTTTAAGCTGAGCCATGAAAAGCCAGCTGTGGAGCAGCTGGGGTTAGCTGCTAGGAAAAGCTGAGCTTAGAGGCTCTCTGAGTTTCTGCTGAGCTTAGAGGCTCTCTGAGTTTCTCCTGAGCACCTGCAGAGCTTTGCACGGGGTGTCCTCACTCCTCAGCCACTAAAGGAGTGAGGGGAAGCTGCTCTGGTGAAGTTTGGAAGACTTCAAAGCTCTTCTCCCACTCCCCAGTGCACCCTCTGGTGCTGGTCGTTGTCCCAGTAGAATTACTGGTGATGCAGGTGGGTGCAGAGCCATCTAAGAACTGGAGATTTTGAGTTCTGGAAGGATCCCTGCTCTGGAGGCAGGTGTAAATAGGAGTCAGCAACCCAGCTGCAAAGAGAGGTGGTCAGAAGGCTAAATCAACAGGGCAGGAGTGAGTGACAGTCAGCAGAGGACTGCTGGCCAGCCACAGCCCTGCTGGAAGATAGCCAAGGAGCAAGTGGACATTTCCCAAAGATAAGCTGGCAGAGGGGTGAGCTGACAGGAGAAGGGAAACAGGCCCTGGCTGCAGCCAGGCTGCCTCTGGGGCTGAAATGGTTCTGAGCCTTTAAAGTGACTTTATTTGTTGCTGTTTTGTGCCTCCATCAAAATAAAGGTTGTTGAGCATGGAGTGCAGATGATGGGAGGCTTCTCTGAATTTCTTAATTCTTTTCACAGCTTCCAAGCTGTCCCACTAATATTAACAGCACAAACCTGGTGGGATCCAACTCCATTGTACTGGACTTTATTTTGGACAAAGATTGGCAGGTATTTCCATGCATTATAACTTCCTAGTTTTCCATGCAGAGAGCTCCCAAGCTTTCTGTGGCCTTGCCCAGGCTGCAGACAAGCAAGTGTTCACCTAAAAGGGGGGAAAAAAAACAATGGAAAATGTGCAGCTTGATCTTCAGGTCCGTCTGTCTCCAGCATCACAAAAACCTGTCTTGTACAGGTGGCCAAGTGGCAAATATATTCAATTTTGGTGTATAAGCAGAGTGGGATTTAAGTCGAGCCTCAGTATGGGGGAATATTCTCACCTGAACACATATCTAAAATATAAATAAATATAAAATGTCATATTTTGGGCTTCTTTTCACTCTGGCTCTTGTGATTAGCTCCAGACAAGAGGCCATAAAGCAGGCACGGATGGCCCTGGGGGTCTCTTCCAGTGAGTTCTATGACTTTTATTTATATTTTCTTTATAACATCTGCCTATTTCCCCCCAATTTTCCTGGCTGCAAGGGCCGGGAAGCTTAGTCCTGCCTTTCACTTGCTCAGAACACTTTTCATTCTGCATTAAGGAATCATAATCACATCTCATGCTTCGGAGCCTCGGGCTTGCTGCCAGCTGCCCAAGAGCTGGCCTGGGACTTTGCCACTTGGGTTGGGTTGGGTTTTGTTCTTGGTGGGAAGCATCAGGGATTGGCCTTTCCTCAAAACAAGGGGTTCAACCCCCAGGGCAGCATTCAGAGGTGGCAGAATTGGTGGTGGGAGCAGGTTTGGGATGCATGGGATGCAGGATGCAGATGATGGTGAAGTGGAGGATTCTCTCTCTGTCTCTCTCTCCCCCCACCACCCTCCAGCCACCCCCCTTGCCAAGGATCTGCAATTTTGGGTGTGGATCCTCCTCTCTGCAGCTTGAGACATGAATCATCTGCCTAGATCAACGGATGTGTTCTCACCTCCTCACTTCCCTAACCCTAAAGGGGCTAGTTAAGGGCATTAGTGGCTCTTTGATCTCTCTTTTTTGTGTTCTCAGTCTCAGTAATTTGGTCTGCAGCGATCAAATGGGTTAATCTGCTGCTCTCAGTATCAGAAGGGTGCAGGAAAGGAATGGATTGTCATCTCCAGAAATTCTGATGAGGTAGCTGAATTAATTCCTCTGGCCAGAAACTGTGAAATAAAGTAGAAAGTTTGATGTTTGTTTTTTTTTTTACCCAGTTTGGTTATGGCATGTTAATTTCGAATGTAAGCAAAGCAGTTTGGGGATGAAATTTCACAAATGTGCCCGAGCTCTTGTTTAAATTGACATTAAAAAAAATCAAATGGAGACTTTCTGCTTCTCTAGCACTTCAGCAGCTGCTGTTGCATGGGGGTCTTTGTTCAGCTGGGTGGGTTTGCTCAAGACTGACATGATGGGGGGGGATCTGTGCACTGCAGGAGCTCAGAGAGAAAGACACTGGGATGGAATTGGATCCAGAGCTGAGGAGTGGACAGTGCTTCAGTCCTGCTGTAGACACGAAGCAGTTTTCCTTCAAAAGGTCAAAAATCTCAGTAATGGAGCAGAGCAGGTGCAGTGAGGACACTGAAAAAGCAGTGGGGGTGACTGCCAAGTGGTAGAGGAGAAGAGACAACTTGTGGAGATCTAAAACCACTCTAAAAACACTCAAGCCAGGGTCACCAGAGGAGCCTGCCCATCTCCCTAGACTGAGTAGGTTAAAAGAGTATGGACCTCTACCCCAGCCTGGGCTCTTCAGCAGGGTCTCACCATCCAGGGTGACAACATGAGCCTGTGGCAACTTATTTATTGCTCTGACCACGTCCTTAAATGTGACTGGTAGCAAGAAGTTCTGCCAAAGGGTGAGAGATCCACTGCTAACTGTCTGTCAAGCAGTGTCTTGATTCCCTCTTCCAAGATAAGGTTCCTGAGGTCAGATCTACATTTCACTGGAGCCAGAAAATATCCTTTTTTTTCCCTGCAGCAAAGCCCAGACCTTCCAGGACCAAGGGGTCTGCCTCCTCAGACAGCTGATGTGGAGCAGACCATCCCCTGCCTGCCTGCAAAGGACCAAACCAGTCAGGTGGCCTCTGCTCATTTGTATCCCCACCAGGGAGATAAAAGAGGTGCAGAGATAGAGGTAATTGCATAACATCTTGTATCAGGAGATGTTGTGATAGTGCCCCAGTGCTCGTGCCTGAGGCCATCAGTGAATTCCATCCAAGGGCAAGTGGCACAGTAGCCTCTCCAGAGGTTGTCTGTGGGCTTGCCATCTGCAGAGCTGGTGTGTGGAGTTCCCCAGTGCAGATGCTTCCAGGAGTGCTGCCAAATCAGGCAGCTTGTGGTTTGCAGGCTACTCTGGAAGGTTGGAGATGCTCCTCCCCAGCTACTCGTGAGGGAGACACAAGAGAGGGAATTACTGCTTGGAGTTAGCTCCTGAATATGCACGTGGATTGTCGTTTGAAGAAGAAAAGGAGATAACTTGATAGTAATTGGGCTGTTTGGAGGTGTGTGGTACAAATCCAGATGAACTGCTCTCTGCTTGCACTGAAGCCTCGTGGTTGGGATGGGTTGCAGGTCCAAGGTGATGAGTAGATCCCTGGATGCTGTTCTGAACACACACACTGGCAACATGCATCTGAAAGAGGACTGCTTGGCTTTCTTTCTTCTCTCACAGCAGTCATCTGCACCTTGTGCCATGATTTATGAAGTGAGGGGGAAAAAAAGGTGAGCTGAAAAGGGAGGTATTTATGGGTGGAAGTGCTGCTTTGAGTAAACAAGATGAATGCCTGCATTGAGAAACCTGATGTTCCCATGAAGGCAAACTTCCTTATGTTGATTTAATTCTGTTGACTGTGTTAAGAACTTCTGAGAGATTTTTAATAGCTTATAAATTCTGGTTAAGCATTTGGATGAACATGGCAAAGCTGGCTGAGGGACTGGAGATGTTTTGGGACTTATTCCTGTGCTTCTCTCAAGTTTGCCTAGGGTTTGAAAAGTCCTGTAGAACTCAGGTGAGAGCTGCTGATGGTGTTATGTTGGTGTTTGTGACTTTATCTAAAGTGTCCATTGTCCCCATGTGGCCAAGATGTCAGAGCTGGTGGCAAGCCTTGGGTTTAATGTTATTTATGATGGTGCAGGACTTGGTGTTGCCTACAGCAAGGTTGCCAGAAAGAAGCAGTCTGTTTCTCCATCTGATTGACTTTTCCAAGTCTTTGTTGACTAAGTTGTTCCAACTTTATTTGACTAGGTAGTCCCTAAATTACATCATTTCAGTTCCATTGAAATGGTTGAATTTAAGGGATTGGAGAAGGGTGAAGAAAACAGAGCAAAGTCTTTACATAGGTGATGCCATTCTGGTTTATTCTGCCCCTCTTTTCAGCTGAGAAATGAAATACACAGGTGTAAAGAACTGAAATACCACATTTATTGACTGCTTTGGTTGGTATTTGTGGATGCAAAGGATTCACCCAATTTGAAGGCATTGGTGTCTTGCCTGTAACTGCTCCAGTGATGAAAAGTTGCAGAGAAATTGTAGTTTTTAAAACAAAAACCTCACCTGGTGGGGAAAAAAGGGTTGATGTGTTTGAACTGGGCAAGCCCAGGGCTGGTTTCTGCACAGAAGACTGGAGGAGGGGCAGGACTTGGAGTGTCAGAGTAATTTCTTTCCTCTTGAAATTTCCATCTTCAGTTGTGTTTTGCCAGGATTCAGTGACCTCTGGAGTTGAGCTACACTTATAGGGAAGATAGATCTGTCATTTCCACTTGGGCTGCACCTGTAAGCTGATCTCCTTGGCTTTCTTAGCTTCCCTAGTTTGTTTTGCTTTCTTTTCCACCATGTTTTCAGAAGATAAGCATCTCTCAGTGTATTTCATTTTTGCAGTAATTGCCTCCTCTAGTCACTGATTTCCTGAGCTCTTCTGCTCACCTAGCAGAGATCTGGGTGTGCACCCCACTTACCCCTGTGCTCAGAGCCCTCTCTTAGCCACATCTTGGGTTGTTTGCTAAAGCTCCTCAGAGCATCAAATGGATAAAAAATACATATAAAAAAAATCAATACCAAATTCTGTGAGCTCTCTCCTTGAAGACACAACCTGTGCAAACAGAGGTGCTTACAAGATGCCTGGGAATTTGACATCCCCAAACAGAGGTGGGAATTGAGTTTCTTTCACTGAAATCTTTTAGCCCCCCTAAAAAACCTCAATCCAGGTGTTACAAACTCAGCCTTTGCTGCTGCTTCAACTCACTGCAGTTGAAAAAAAAAAAAAAAAGCAGTAGGTTTGAGGCTGTGTGAGATTCAGACCGTAAAGGAATTTATGACTCAAAGGCAGTCATTGAAGTTCTACATTAAATAAACTAGGAAACAGTTTTGGCTCTTGAAGCCAGATGTGATACTCTTCCTTCAGATGAGCTGCTCAGGCATCCAGCTGTATCCTGCATCCTCAGAGCTCCCTGGCCTGCTCTTGCCTGATAAAAAAAGCCAAGATAGCTGCTGTGGATCTGGAGGGGTGAGGAGAAGCTGCTGGCAACAAACACATGCAGTGTACTTTTGCCTGTTATCAACTGGAAGTTGGGGATCAAATGAGGAAGCCAAGGTCGTAAGTGCAGATAACTGAACAAAAGTCAAGTTGATAATGCCCCTTTCTCTTTCTCCTTATTGCCTGCTCACACTCTTTCAGTATGGGTCAGTGTTTGGGGAGGTTAATGCTGCCTGGAGCTGAGGGGATGGGGGTTGTTGCATCCAGACACCTCACCAAGGTGCTGCAGAAGGAGCTAAAGCAGCAGGAGAGGGGCTGCTGCACCTCCTCCAGGGCCTCCCCAGAGACACCCAGCCCTGCTAAACTCTCTCAGTGCTTCAGGTAGTTGACATCAGAGCCTGGAACCAGGCTTAGAGATGTGAAAGCTTGAGTAAGAGTTTGGTTCTGGGTAGATTCTCTGTTTTTTAGTGTATTAGTATTGAACCAAGGGTCATAAATGGCCTGGTTTGCCATCACCTCCTGAGGGTCAGGGTTTTTGGGCAGAGTGACTTGCTTCACTGCTTTTAAAAGAATTGTTTTCTCAGATTTCTTGGAGAACATGAAGCCAAAGGTTTCTTTTGAATGATTCTATGGGCTGGATGTTGCCCACGAGGCTTTCTGGGTCTTTTCCACTTCCACCTGAGCTTCCATCACTTCATGTAGCTCTGGGCTGGTGAAAATAAGGATGTTTGTTAAACTTCTTATTCAGGAGAGATTTGAGGTCCATCCTTCATCCTCACACAATGAAGAGCAGTGAATGTTTATTCTGTATTTGTATTTGCACTGTTCAGTTTTACAAGGCTCTGCCCTCTCCAGGGTGGAGCATCCTCAGCTGCTCTTAGCCACGATCCATTCCACACCTTCCTGCCACCTTGTCTGCTTATCTCCACATCTCCACTCTGAGGTAGGGTGCCCATGGCTCTAAATGTGCCACGGGTGGGAGTTCCTGGTGCTCTTTTCACCCTCATCTCGTTTGCTTTTCCTTCTCCAAACTGAAGTAGCTGTTTTGAAGCCTTAACAATCAGAATGGTTGCTTCCCAGGCACAGCTCTCTGCACTCACTGAATTTCACCTGGCACTTCATTGTGCAGCAGATCCCAACTGCTGACTGGAAGGAAGAAATCTTGCTCTTCCCTTCCCCCCCCCAACACCAATTACTGCTTTCCCACCCCATCCCTTTCCCCATTTTCACTCCTCCTTCACTTGCTGTGAGCCCCAGTCCTTGGGAGCCCCTTTCCCCAGTGGGTCCAACTCACTAAAACTGCAGAAGATGCTCCACTTGATGTTCTAGGTTCATTTTCTGCTGTTTTCATAAGCTCAGTGAGCTCATGGGGTAGACAAGGACGGGGTAAGCAGTGGGGAAGATGTGGCCAGGAGCATGGGAGGAGGTGAGAGCTGTTGGCATCCTCTCTCTCAGAAAAACCCACATGCCCAGCAGCCTGAGATCCTTCATGCAAGTCCTCACAATCAGCTGGAGGCTGAATAATTCCAAAAAAACATTGTTTCATCTGCAAATTTTGCCACCTCATTAATTTACCCTTTCCCAAGTAATTTATGATCCTCAGCATGGGAACATCCTGCCCTCCTCTGTGGAGAGCCACCATGCAAACAATCCACTGAGCTTGCTTTTTTGCCCTCCCCCCCCCTCCAAAAAATATTTTTTGAGTGCATCTTTCATTCCCTGTGTTATTTGTTAGCCACAGAAAGTCACTAATAGGTTTCCTGCTTCTGAAGTGTTGAAAAAGGCTTTATTGTTTGCATGTAAACCCTGAGTGTGTTTGTCTCTTCTGACCAGTCTCCTTAACTTGCCAGCATTTCAGTCTTCTCTGCTCTCATCATTCAGATGCAAGTTCTGCTTTGCCAAGGTTGCCTTTTCCTTCTGCTCTTCTCCTTTCCCTCCTTGTGCTCTGTTGGTCCCTTACTCCAGGGTGTAGGTTTACTCCAAGCCTCTAGCAGGAGAGCTCTAAGCAATTTCTCTCTCAGAAACCTTTTACTTTCTCCTTTGCTTTCTAAAACACTGCTTTTCTTTCTGCTTATTTGTAAATTGATTTTTTTTATGGTTTGAGGGTTTTCTTTATATTTTCTTTTCCTACAAGTAGTGGAATTT
>VYZU01023315.1:0-17748 GCA_013401355.1 Ceyx cyanopectus | reverse complement strand
TGGGAAAGTAAACTGAATTTTGAATACACTACAAAGATCTGTGAGACTCCTGCTAGAAAAAAAAATAACCATTTCATAGTTTTATTCTTCCTCTGGAAGTCACCAAAACATGTTTCTGGAACAAAGGATTCTGTCCAACTCCTCCAAGCACAATCAGCCAATTATTGAAAGAGAAAACTGAGTTTACCAACCCTATCCACTCCACATGAGCAGTATAACATTTTAATCAATTCTATTCACTTCAGAATATTTAACTGTTCTCACCTTCCTGCCTCGCTTCTCTCCAATGCCCAGCAATTGCACAATGTTGTTTACCAGAAAGGAAAGCTAAACAATAAAGGACAAGATTCTGGTAACTCTGCGCAGCCCCAGATTAGCAGGTAGAGGAAACTTCTCTCTAAAGTGAAGGATCAGTTACAATGAATCTGCTCCTGTTCTTGATAGGGAACTGAAAAGAGCTTCAAATGAATAAAGCAAAAAGCTGTAAAACAATCAACATCCGAGTGGCTTGGTAATCAGATAAGCTACCGGGAGCTGAGGTCGTTCCGTGCAGGCCTGCAATGCCTCCTCGCTCCACCGTGAGGCCGCTGCCCTTCCCGCTCCCTTGCACTCAGCAGTGTTCGGCCGTGCGCTGCTCGAGGATTTCCTCTGCTCTCCGCCGACCCTTCCAGCGTTCCCGCGTCTCACCGCGACCGCAGAGCAGCCGGCAACGCGGCTCCGGGGCAGCTTTCTCCAGGAGCCCGGCGGGGCCTTCGCAACCTGAAGGGGGAGGCCGCTGAGGGGAGAAGGAGCAGGGGGCTCCCCACACCGCAGAACCCCAGGGGGTGCTGGAGAAGTTCCCATGGCACCTCCGGGGTCAGCAGCCCAGCTCCGAGGCTGCAGGCGGGGGTTCGGTCACTCCCGGGCAGCAGCAGCACCCCCCGGTTTCCCAGCGGAGCTCTGGGCCTGCTTCGCGCAGCCGAACTCGACTCCTCCAGGCCTGCCCGCATGTCGCACGCAGGCGGCTCGCTCGGGAAGCGCCACCCGCTGCAGGAGACACAAACGCAGCGGTGTCTGCAGGAAAAAGTTGCCTTTTTTTGTGTTCTGGGGCTTTCGTTCCCTAGCAGGGAGCTGCCGTTGCTGCAGCGCGGCCCAAGCCAGGCCCGGCCCCCGCGAGGCCGACGCTCGAAGCCGCAGCCGCCGCGGGAGGCGCGGGGCTCGCCCGCAGCGGCCAATCAGAGGCGGCGCAGAGCGGCAGCCCTCCAATGAGCGCCCGCGGCGGGACTCGCCTCGGCCAATCAGCTCCCGGGGCTCTCGGGCGGCAAAATGGCGACGAGGACCTGAGGGGAGGCTGGGCCCAAGATGGCGGGCGGAGCGGCCGGGGCTGGAGCCGCCGCCCGGGGCAGAGGCCTCGCTGCCCGGGGAGGAGCCCGCGCTGCCCTCACCCCACCGGGCCCCGGCGGCCTCTTGCCCGAAACCAGCAGAAAGGCTGAAAAAGCCGAAGCTGCTGGTGGGTTTATAAATGTTTATTAGCTGGGTAGTGTACACAGTACTTACAATTGCATCTATTAAAGACCCCAATACACTTGAAAAAATGCATCATATAAAAAAAATTATAAACTTTTCACTATGTACAAACTTTGCCTTACACGACGAGAACCTCGGGACCCTCCCACACCCAATTCCCAAAGAAAAGATATTTTTTTTCCCCACTTCTTTTTGAACATGCAAGGCCTCCAGCATCACTGGAGGAGCGTTTTCCACATCCCATTTCCACTCACCTCAGACTGGTTTTTGATCAGCTCACCAGGCCAAGCCTCTTTTCATCCTCTTTTCTTCACCCCCACGGTGGAGGTTTTGCTCAAGTGTGGCCAATCCACAAGGAATTATAATTCCTAGAGAGGTTGGAAGTTGTTGGGAGTCTCCCAATTTAATTAATTTACCCAGGAAAAGCCTTTTGTGGAAACCTGGTGCTGCCCAGTAACTCCAGTCTCACCAAGAAGTGACACATGGAACCCAAAGCAATGGAAAAAGGGACAGTAGCACTCAGGCTTTCACATCACTAATTAAAGTATTAACAAGACCTCCTATAAACACAAATCCATAGGGCTGAATACACATTCTAGAGCAGAGAACCTAGATATGAGGGGCTTACAGGGGAAAAAAGTTCTAGCTGCTTTAAGAAGTTTACAAGTTGGGGGGGGGGTTTAAAAGAAAATAATTAATTACTCATTAAAACAAAAAATAAAAAAAGAAAAAGCTTATGTCAGAGAACTAATGTTGCTTCCCTGACTTCTCAGAGGGATGGAGACAGGCTGTGTTCCTCCAGCACAAGAATGCTCCACACACAGAATGTCCAGAAGCTCTAAAAAAATCAATGTATTTACAATAATGATGCAAAGTCAACTAAAGCCAATTTCTTTTGTTATTCCTTCACTACAAGAAAGCAACAGATTTCCTGAAATGGGTGACCTCAAGCCATGCCAGGGGAGGGTTTTGTAGTTGCCAATGGAAGAGAATAAGCACCGTGCTCTAATTGGCCAAATATTTAAGGCAGAAGCAACTAAAGGCACCAGAGATGCCCTCAATGCAGTGGAGGTAAAAAATGCCTTTTCACTGGTGAGAAAAGGAGTTCTACTGTAAGATTTGTGAGCAGAGCAGTAGATTATTGATATCTTTAAGACAAAAATCCAAAGCAAGGCTTAATTGCAGGTGGAGAACCAGGGCACCTCCACCCACAGCTGCAGGTGGCTAGCAGCCTCAGCTCATGTCACTGTGGGTGGGGAACATGGAACTAAAACTTCACAATGAACTGAACTCCAATTAGCAAAATCATTTTGCTGAACTACGAACACCACATCTGCATCTCTTCCTTGTTCTTTGACTCACTCTGTACCTCCACAGGTGGCTGCCCCAGCCACTGTCACCCTCAGCATCTGGCCAGGCACACTCCTGATGCCCTCCCAGTCCTGCACAACATGGTCATTTGTCCTCCATTTCACATCCACTCAAAAGCTCTCAGCAAAGAGCAGCACAGCAGCAGGGAGATAACATGGGTTGTGGTTTTCAAGTGGCATTTACTTGCTGTCACTTGACAACAAGAGTTGCCTGGATTTAAACCACTCAACCCATCCTTGGCTGCTGGCCTCGAAACATCTCCCAGTCCCAGCTGACCTACTGGGTTCATGACCCCCTCCCAGTTGGCAGCATTTCCAGTTTTAACTACAGAACACAAACGTTGGAAGAGATGGGACTACAGCACATGGGACACACAGAGCATCTGTAAAACTCATCCCAGGCAGGAGATGGGCACGGGAAGGTGCCAGCATCACCTGTGACAGTGCTGACAACTCACAGCTTCCATCACCCTCAAACTGGCAAGAAAGGAGCAAGCTTACAATCTGTGATGAGCTAGGGAATGAACTGCCAGGGTGTTCTGTGGAGATACTCAGAAGCCAGCAGCAGTCAAGAAAAGTCCTTTGTTTAAAACACCAGTAACTCCTCCTTCATCAAGTGCTACTTTTTTCTTTTTCCATTTAGAGGATAAGTCTATAAAAAGCCCCCAAGGTTCATCAGTAACTGCCTTCATCTGCTGAACAGTCCTTTCACAGCAGGGTGAGCTGAGCTGCCCTGTGCTTCTGCTGTCACAGAACAATCCTTCACTCTGAGCACAACTGTGGGACTGATTTAGAACAGACACCAAGAGACACCATCAGAGATGGCCAAGTGCTCTCTGAAACTGAAGGTTTTGAGTCTTTTGGAGAAGCCACACGCTGGACTGGCAGGTAAGAGGGAAAGAAAATATTCCTTTGGAAGAGACTGATTTGAAAGTGTGAATCCTTTTTACACCAGCATCCACTTTTCTTCCAAAGCAGCAACTGCTGGCAGTAAACGTACCAAAACCACCCAGGGATTGCTTTTGCTAATTAAATTATCCCCACATCACCCTCTCCCATCTGAATTCTTGGAATGGATACAAAATAGATCAAGTCCTGTAACAGCCTTGAAATATTTTTACCATTGTGACTGGATGACTGAACTTTTTCCCAGAGAAGAGTTTTCCCATTCACCTCTTTTACAAGGTGGAACTTTAAAGAACCCCCCTTTAGTTTCTGCCAGTTGCAGAAGTGCAGATGCAGCACCAGGGAACAGTTCAGTTAACAATGAAGTCCAAAGGCTTAAGAAGAGATGTAAATAAGTCTGTGTTGGGAAAACCCAAGTCCTGTGGTGTGGCCATGTTAGCTATGGTTGCTATCAACAGGATTGTGTCTATGGACAGAAGGGCTGTAACTCCAAGAGGATTTTTTTGCTGGCCCTGCTCCAGCGTGGCAGTTATTGCTGATGACTGAGTCAGTGCCACACTCTCACCCACAGCCAACCTTGATGCAAGGGATGTTGGAAAGAAAAAAGAAAATAAAAAGAAAGAAAAAAGGCATGACTTGTCAAGATTCTGTAATCCTTGTGTTGGATCAGGAGAGTGCACCAAGAAAGTAATAAAGTTTCTGGTTGTTGAGTCAACTGCAGTTAAAATCTCAACCACAGGCTGAAGCTGTGGAGCTTGCTCTGTAGAAAAAGACAGGCTGTGATGTGGTGATTGTCCCTCTGACAGACTTGCTTGACACACTGGGAAGGCAGGAGGGAGGGGAATTCTATTCAGTTTTTTTTTCCTGCAGCAGCAGTTAGGAGACTCGGATCATCTGTGTCATTGCTTCTTCATTGGCCTGAGTTGGGTCCTGCAGATAGAAAACACACACCAAGGTTGGTTGGGAACAGCAGAGAGAACAGCACAGGGCTGAAGACAATTCTGCACCTTCCCTCCATCTCTGAACAACAGATCATCTTGTTCCTGCTCTTTACAGGCCAGCAGAAGAGAATCTAACAGTTCCAAGCAGTGTGTGGTTTCTGGCAATACAGCACTGGTTTGCTACTGGGGAAGATTCTACTTCAGAAAAAGCAATGTGCTGCTGCTCAAGCCACAGCACTGCTGTAGAGCACTAATCAACAACAGAATTGCCTAATTGGGCTCTATTGTGTCTTTGAAAACCAGTCTTGTACTTTTTATGTAAATCAACGTGCAGCTGAGCTCAGATATTTGCATTTTTTCATTTTCCAGCAGATGTAAGTTAAGGTGTCTCTGCCTTCCAAAAAACCCACTGCTGGTACTGCAGCCAGAAAGGCTGCAACGATTGTGTCTGAGGACACACAAATACAAGCAATTCTCTGATTGTGAAACCAAGGGAATCCATTTCTAGCAATGTAACTTTTACTCCAGGCAAACAGACACTTGCTCTCTACACACAGCGAGTTTCTTTCCAACACCCGGAGCATCAATCCCAAAGCAGAGGGGCTGAAAGTTCAGCAGCCCAGGCCCCAAAACACCACATGTGACAGCACAAGGACACCTCTGAAGTGTATGGGGAAGAACAGGCAGTGAGAGGTGTGCAAGGAACAGGCAGAGCTGTGCTTACCTGCATGTGGGGGCTGTCCTTCTCCTTGGGGGAGAAGAAGCGGCCGCCCTCCCCGCGCTTCCTGGCCATGGCGTGGCGGTGCCGGGACTCGTGCAGGTATTTCTGGGGGGACACCAGGGAGGCAGAGTGAGACCAAACTGCTGCCCACACCCCTCCACCCTCAGCAGGGAAAGCCCTGGCTGCTAGAAAAGCCTGCCCTGTCCTCCCTGCTGCTCTGAAGTGGTATAGCAAGGGCTTGGGTTAGAAATGGTGTGGCCAGCAGGAGCAGGGAGGGGATTGTCCCCCTGGACCGGGCACTGGGGAGGCCACGGCTGGAGTGTTGTGCCCAGTTTGGGCACCTCAGTACAAGAAAGATCTGGAGGGGTTGGAGCAAATGCAGAGGAGGCAACAGAGCTGGGGAAGGGTCTGGAGAATAAATCTGATGAGAGGCCATTGAAGGAGCTGGGAGTGTTTAGTGTGAGGAAGAGGAGGCTGAGGAGAGCCCTCCTCACTCTCTACAGCACCTGACAGGACAGTGTAGAGAGGCTGGTGCTGGGCTCTGCTCACAGGGCATTAGTGACAGAAGCAGAGGGATGGATTCCAGCTGCTCCAGGGGAGGGGCAGACTGGGCAGGAGGAAAAATTTTTTACTGCAAGAGTATCCAGAGCCTGGCAGAGGCTGCCCAGGGAGGGGGTTGAGTCACCATCCCTGGGGGTGCTGAAGGGTCATTTGGATGTGGTTTTGAGGGACATGGTTTAGGGGTGAACTTTGTAGAGTAGAGTTAATGGTTGGACTGGATGATCCCAAGGGTCTTTTCCAACCTGACTGATCTAAGTGACTGGATGTTTCCAGCCACACACTCCACAGCCCACCACCCGCAGGGGAAGCACAACACCCACCGAGGGACATGGGAAAATGATGTAGCTTAGCAACTAGCTGGACAGAATTCCAAGCCCTCATTCCCTAGGGGAGTTTTCTTCCCCTTTCCTCATGGAGCAACCCCGTGATGGAGCAGAGTTAGAGCCTCACTCACCCTTCTCTCCTTGGGGATCTTCCCCTCTGCCTCCAGCTTGGCGCGAGCCTGCCGCCGCTTCAGGATGCGGTGATACTGCTTGGCGTTCACGTACAGGGGCTCTTCTTCCAGCATCTCTGCTCCAGGCAGAGGGATTCTCTGGATAGCTGGGACTGAGCCAGCTCCAGGGACCATCTGGAGACAAAAGGTCTGTTCAGCATTTTCAGCTCAGAGCACAAAGTCAAGGCAAAGAAGTGATTAAACCCCCCAAAGAAACGACAGTGCTGCAATGGGAGTAGTCTGGGTGTTGCTCAGACAATGCACCTGCTGAAATGGAGTCATAAAGTTCTCAAACTGCAGGAGATTGAAGCAAATCAATTAATTATCAGTTGTGCTTGTTTTCTTTCCCTGATAATAGTAAAGTTCTAATACAATTTACAATTCCATGATCATGCTGCTGCTTCCTGTGCAATTAACCACACAGGACATGCCCATTGCTTCCTTTTCTTTTTGGTTATCACTTATTTAATTTATATGATAATTTCAGAGCATTTCCTTCAGCAGATTTTACTTGTAGAGCTGCTGACATCTAGTGGAGACCAACAATAAAAGACAAGTTAAAAGGCTTCACACTACAGAACTGGCAGAAAAAAAACCCCAAGGCAACACCTTTTATGAAGCAGAGAAACAAATCCCAAGGGATCCCCAAGAAAACCAACAGCTGATTCAGTTTTTACAGAACTCTGCTGATCAGGTAACAAGTTCTTCTGCATTTCAGTTTCTAGATTTCTGAACTCAATCTGCTGTGACAGGAAAAAAGTACAGAATATAGAGCTGCAGGCCATTAAACCTGAACATTTTCAGTGGCTGAACTTTAAAGCAGCTCCTGAGAAACCATATTAAGGTGAGATGAATCCCAGACAACACTTTGTGTGGCCACCAGGCTGTCAGTGGGATACCTACCATAACCATTCCCCCTGAGTTGACAACATTCCCAGCCACTGGCAGTGTCACGGTGACAGTCCCTTGCCCACTGCTGGTCGTGTTGGTGTTGGCTCCTGTCTGGACTATCTGGGCTCCAGCCAAGCTGGCTGCTGGGATGGTGATCATGCCTGTAACAGGGACTGTAACTTTAAGAAAAGACAAAAGAAAAGGGAAAAGAAAAAAAAAAAAGACCAAACAAAACCACAAAAAGCAAAAACAAACAGAAAACCAAAGCAAAAACAGGCACACAAAAAGAAGGGAACACCATTAGTCCCACTTCTGGTTTTCACTCCTTCAGCCTCCCATAGCATGCAAAAAAGATTCAGAGAAGTGTTTACTCAAATTCTACCACCTGCTTCTCAGGCTGCTTAGTTTTTGCATTTGTATCTGCCAGGCTCAGAGAAAAGATCAAGGTGTAAAATCACCTCAGAGCTCCTGTTCCAACAGCCCTGGCCAAAGAAAAGAGCCATTTCTGTTTTTTCTGGGGAATGTGGAACAACTCAGACATGTCTTGTGCACTGACAGCCCCTGTCACAGCACCACGACCAGAGCCCAGCAAGGAGATCTTGACAAGTCCTGGCTCTTCCCACACCAGAGCTCCTACCTTGTTGGAGAATGGTTCCATCAGCATTAACTGGCTGATAGACTATGGTCTGGCCTTCAGCTGCTTGTGCTACCTGTTGTCCTTGGACTGCTATTTGCTGCTGGGTCTAAACAAAAGAAAGAACAGAGGAACTTTACAAATTGTCTCTTTCAGCAGTGGGCCAATCCCTGCACTAACACTCAGTGTGCTTAAGGTGTCTCAGGCATCTATTTCTTTTGCTTGGTTACTAGCATCAAGAAATAGGATGGAGCACAAACCACCTGGACTGGGGATTCTCTCCACAAAGCACATGGACTTTTTTCTAGTATTTGATATTGAAAGAAACAGGTTCTGGGCTTCCTGTCTCACTATCAATATGTTACAAGAAGAAATATTCTGCTCAGAAATTTAGTTTTGGTCCTAGGCAAAAGAATCAGCAGAAAGCCTGGGTCTGAGCAGACTGCTTCACCAAATGACACAAGGGTAAAATTAACAATACTCCACTCCTCCAATTTCAACAGATAGACAAAAACCACCATGAACCAAGAAAATACAGAAACACAATGGATAAAAACATGCAATCTATTCATTCTGCCCCAGAGTTACGTATGAAAACACCACAAAAACATGACATTTATTCTCAAGTACTCCTCTATAATCATTATAGCTTTTTTTTTTCCACTTAACCACACGTTAAGTCATTTGTCAAGTTTCTCTTCCTGTTTCTCTCAAGAAAACCCTTTCATGCTGGTGCAGTTACCTGTGTCTGGCCAGCAGTAACTGCAGTCTGTGGCTGCTGTATAATGATCTGCTGGGTCTGGCCCTGCTGCCCCTGTACCTGCACAGCCTGCCCACCTTGAATCTGAATCTGACCTGGCTGGACCAACTGAATCTGTGGAAGAAAGAGTCAGAAAGGAACATTAACTATGCCTTTATTTCTCCCTCCTTGGCCTCAGCATTACCAGATCATCTCTGAGGATGATTTACTGTTGGCAAAGAAAAGGAAAGCACTGGTTCTTCTCTTTTTTTTTTTCCATTGTAAAACCATGAGCTTGATTTTACTCCTCCCTGTGACAGAGCAGTTGCAACTGCACAGGCTAGAGGCACCATCACATGCTGGTGTCATCATGCCCCAGCACTTCTCCACTGCTCACACAAACAGCCAAGAGAAACAAATTATTTATGTGGAACTAAAAATAGCAATAGTCAGGTGAAAGAAAAAAAGGAAGGTTTAGGCTGTGTGGAGAGTGCTGGTTACCCAGCACACAGAAATACTCCTGGACATACACAAATGTTGTCTCCAGCTCTGCAGAGAAAGTCTTTCCACTGATATGGAATATTTTTTACATTCAAAACCAGGAACTGGAATATGGCTCCAAGTTTGTGCTTAAAAAACCCAGTTATGGATTTTCCTCCAACAATCAGAACCTGACACAAAATAGGTTGTCTTTCAACAAAAGAAATTTTAAATGAACACTAAATAAACCTCTCAAAGCACCAAGACATCAATCACGTGCCTTTCTGGACTGTGCTGACCTGGATTCCTAAATCTAGGAAGACTAGGACACTTGCACTATGACACTGCTGCAGTTCTTCCCTGGGCTGTCCAGGAAAACACTTTGAGCACCTGTTGAAATTTAGAAACTGTCTTGTAGACAAATATTTCAAGCTAATTGCTTCTAATAAAGCCCCTCTATTAGACACCCTGTGCAATGGAAATGTTCAGTACACCTCCAGCCATCACACATGAGATGTCAAGCACAAGAGTTATTTCCAAGAAGCTTTCTTAAATAAGTAGGAAGAAAAATCCTCTTTCTGAGCCATAAACTGAGTAGGCATCAGGTCATCAGCTACACTGCAAAGGCCAGTTAATGTAAGAATTCAAAGCACCAAACCAACTCCAGCTGTATTTTAACAGACTTCAATTCAGAGGTTTGGACATTCCCATCAAATGCAAAAAATCAAACACACCAAGAGTTTCTGTTGCATTCCTGGCAGTATGGGTGGAAACCCTTTGCATATTCAGTAGCAGGCTGCATAAGGTCAGCAGCTACTCACTGAAACAACAAAAATGCCAGATGAAAATCCAGAGAGGCAGCTCAGTGCCAGAGCCACAGCTGGAACACAACCATCTTGCCCAGTTTCTTTTAGGAGTGCTGAGGCAAATCTCCTCTCTGACAAGATGAGAACTGTACAGTTCATTCTCTGAGGTTTCTCTTCAAACAAAACCCAGGTTCTCTCACCTGCTGCAGTCCCTGTGTCCCAGAAACAGGGACCTGCATGATGGTCTGGCCCTGCCCCCCAGGCACAGCCTGCACCATGATGGGCTGGCCAGTGGATGTGATCAGCTGCCCTCCGCTCACTTGCACCATCAGGGGCTGACCCTGGACCTGGGAAACAGGAGAGAAAACAAACACAACAATGGAAAAACTGGTGACATAAGAGAGAAACTGAAGTGGCTGCCACAGGAGGCAAAGGGCTTAGCTATCTTAATGCAGAGACCAGAGAAACTGAGCAGCAGCCACTACCCTGGGGTCATAACCACCCTCATGTGTCTGCAGCTTCCAAACCCTGCCCCACAACATGCACTGGTTCAGTGACTTTTCTCCTGTTGCAGCCTAACCAAAGCTTCCCAGCTCTCTGGCAACTCCTCCCCACACAGTGACTGTCCTCATGCACAGCCTGGGAAGTGTAATAAAAGAAACTTCATTACCCACATCACTGCTACTGATTTAAATTGGGGTTTCAAAGGAGGAAAGAGCTCCAAGCAAGCTGCTCTGACAGAGATTCTGCAGCAGCTTCAACTCTCTCTAGGTGCTGACACCATTTCCATTTTAGAGCATGCCATGTTCTCAGAGAATCTTTTCATGACTACTGATGATAAATCTCACAGCACAAACCACACTTCAGTGAGGAAGAGTGAAAGAAAATGAGCAGCAGGCAATTCCTGGCCCAACAAGGCTTGCAGAGGATTTCCATGTGTGGTGTGAGGGTCTCTGGGCACCAGGGAAAAACTCTCTGTTCAAACACCCTCACTCCAAGTCCCCAGTCCCAACATGCATCTTTGAAAATATCATTATTTATCTCCATGGTTTAAATGTGACAGGAGTCTCATGAACAAGGTGATTCTACTGAGCTCTGAGTTGTCTGGAAACCAGAGCAACACAAGGTGGTGGAAAGTCACCAGATTCTTGGAATTCTTTTCTACTTCCCAACCCAAGTGGCAGAGGCTCAACCTGCAACCTCTGCAGAGCACCAGGCTCAGCCCAGTGAGGATTTCTACAATGAACTACTCAAAATCCCTTCAGAGAATCCCACCAGTGTCTGGGTTGGGAGCTCCAGAGTCATCCAGCCCAACCTCTGCTGGGAGCAGGGACATCTCAACTAGAGCAGGGTGCTCAGAGCCTCCTCAAGCCCACCTGGGATGGATCCAGGGATGGGGCCTCCACCACCTCCCTGGGCACCCTGGTGTCCACTCCTCTGCTGGGAAAGAACTTCTGCCTTAGTTCTCATCTCCATCCACTCCTTTCCCATTTCAACCCATTGCCCCTTGGCCTTTCCCTCCAGGCCTTTGTAAACACCCCCTCTCCAGGCTTTGGAGCAGCTCCCTGCAGGCACTGGCAGGTGCTCTAAGGTCTCCTGAAGCTTCTCTTCTCCAGGCTGAACAATCCCAGCTCCCTCAGCCTGTCCTGGGAGCAGAGCTGCTCCAGCCCCTGAGCATCTCTGTGGCCTCCTCTGGCCCTGCTCCAGCAGCTCCATGTCCCTCCTGTGCACCTTCATGGGAATTCCTCAGCGAATTACTGGCAGCACCCACAGCTGTCCCCTGGCCCAGCACCACCACTTGACACTGTTCCCTTCCTCAGCCTTGGACCCTCAGCACACAAATCCCCAGCAAAAACCAGTAGCATTTGAGTGACAAGAGAGGGGAAGAGAAGCATGCTCGTGTCAGCCAGGGCAAGCACAGGCAGCAGCAGTGTCTGATCAGCACAAGGAAAAGTGACACATTCCAGGGTTCTTGTTAATGTATTAGAGCATGCCAAGGGAAAAAAACAGACACAGACACACGTGACAGCAACCAGGCCACAGTGACCCCCCAGCCATTCAGTCAGCCAGCTCTTGGCATTGTAACTGTGAACATAAAAAATGCTGTGTTCAGCCTGGCACCTGGCAGGCCCCTCCTTGTCTCCCAGAACTCTCCTGAAGAATTAAAACCCAATGAAAACCTAAACACTGAGTGGAAGATGCACTGCTGGACTGCTAGGACTACCCAGAGCTTATCAGCATCTTTAGAAGCCTCCCCCCTGAGCTCAGGAAGCTTGCAGGACAGAAAATACATCATGTTGAAACAAAGAAGGTTTGAGAGAACCTTGAGTTTCTTTCCAGTTTGGGATGCATTTACTGCCAGGATATTCAATTCTCCTGGGATTTGCTGAGTTGTTCACACAGGAATTTGAGGGTTGGACTAGTTGACCTTTAAAGGTCCCTTCCACCCTAAATCAATCAGATCTCTCCAACCCACAGAGGCCAATATGATCCCCAGGGGGCTTTTTTCATCACAGATGTCCAAGTTTCACTCTTTGAGCTTCTGGGTCACCCACCACCTCTCTGTCTGCTGCAGGGAATCAGAGCAGTGGGGACCAGCACCCTCCCTGACACTACATGAAATCTTTGTCCTCTCTCCTGACTTGCTCAAACTGGTGATTTTTTTCCCCTTTTCAGCCCCATTCCATCCACTCTTCCCTGTCAGCAGCTCATGAATCAGCAGCTCAGGCACTGGAGAGCCAATGGAAGAGCTCCATCCCACTCTCTCTGTGCAGAACCCACAGCTCCTGTCAAGCACAGATGCTGCTGCTCACCAATTTTCCTATTTTAAGCCCCAACCCCCAACACAGCATTAGATATGTGGCAATGGGGAGAGTCATGCAGTGCTCACAAACAGGATGAGAGAGATCACCACTACCTGGAGGGTCTGGACTTGCTGGCCTGAGGCAGATGCCACCTGGGCCTCAGTCTGCAGCTGGACAGCAGTGACACCACCCTGCTGCTGGGAACAGGAACAGGAACAGCTTGAAACATGGAAATGCAGAGTTCTGACAAGAGACAACACCTGCCTGGGAGGGGCTGCACTAAAACTCCTGCAGGGTGCTCTGGGAACCACCAGCACTCTGTGTGACACCAACAGGCTTCAGCAGGTCAAAGCAGAACCTGGCACTGGAGAGTACTCTGCAGACTTCATCACCTCAGCTGCATTGTTTCAGGTGGCTGCCTTTCCACCTTTCTGCTTCATGTTCCCTCTCACTGCCCTGGCTTCTTCCCAGGAAGGGGATCTGGGATTTGGTCACACTTGTCAGTTCAGCACAGGCCATCCATCCCCTCCTGCCCAGGGCAGCAGCACAGATGACTGGAGGCTGAGCTTCATCAGTGTCAGCCCTGCAACCACATCCTCCCACCACTGACCTTGAGGGACAATCTTGAGAGGTTACAAGAGCAGTTCCATCTAAGAGCCTTTTCTATCTTTAGCCTCTTTGGTAAGAGTCCCAAAATAATCTGTGTTAACTGTGCTAGCATTTGGGGAGATGAAGGACACCTCTCTACTACAAAAGGCTGATGAGAATACTATTTTGGAAGGATATTTCCTGACAAATACAGGCTTTAGGAGTGTGCACTAGTAATGATACAAGACAAGCTGTTTTTCTTACAGAGTATCAATAAAACCAAACACATTTTTGGTTACCTGTCAGAAGCAGGTATTGTTAATTCTTAAATACAGCTTTTAACCTCAAGTACAATCTTGTTCTTACTGCTAAAGTCAACTTGCACTCCACTCAATGGAAGAAGCTGCTCCTTGCCATCAAACACTGATGACAAAGCAAAATGTCTCTGACTGGAAACACAACCCAGTGGCTCATTCACCTGCATGAAACTGAGAGACTCCTCTTGCCCTGAGCTGGAAAAGCATCAGGTGCAACAAAAGTCCAACAGGAGCTCCTCTGAAAATTCATTATTGTAGCTGAACAGCTGAAGCTTTACAGCAGCAAAATTCATTAAGCCCTTAGAAAAGCCCAGCCCTGCTCATCTGCACACTGTAACAAGAACTAAGATTTCATCCATTCTTCCTGGAATAAAGATGATAATAAACCTTCCTGGAATGGATTAATTCCTCCAAAGCTCTACTTTGTGCTGCAATTCCTGCACTGTGTGTTTGTCTTGATCCAGCTGTAGATCTAGACCAAAGGATCTCCAGAAAGAATTCTTTGGAGAAAGCTGGGAAAGGCTCCGTGGGCTGGAACAAAATCAATTTTGGGAGGAACCTCCACTGCTTCTTGTGGACAATGGATTGTTTCTATTAACATCCTCTGTCCTCCATTTAAAGAGGCTTTGTTCCTTTCTCATTCCCAGTTTGCAAACTCCCTACTACACTGCCATTCCTCAAATCCAACAAAACCTCCTGTGTACAAGTATTGAAAAGAAACAGCCAGACTGACTCCAAGCCCAGTCAGATCACCAAGAGTCAGGTGAACACACACCCAGCCAGCACCACAAGCATCCTGCTGGTTCTGGGAGGAGCCCAGAGAGATCTGTAGCTCAGAGGGAGCACCATCCCTGCCCATACCTGCTGCTGGATCTGCCCAGCCTGCACCACGATCTGCTCGGTGGAGCTGCTGCTGTTGGCCGTGTACTGCTCCATGGTGCTGCACACCCCGCCTGCAGCTGCAGAGAGAGGGCAAAACAACAAGGTGACTGCTGTGCCAGGCTCTGACACCTTCTCTTCCAGCAGCTGCAAAGCAAACCCAGCCCAGGGTCGTGCAGGAAGAGCTGCTGGGGGATCAAGGACCTACCTCGTTGGCAGCGTCACCCAGCGGGACTGTGCTGGGGGTTAAGACACGAGGTGAGTGAGAAGCAGCAGCTCCTCAGTTCTGGGACTGCCTTCCATGGCAGCTCCAGCCTGTCCCTGCTTCACCCACACTGCTGGAGGAGAGGGCTGCTGTCCACAGAAACCCCTCTCTCCTAAGGTGAGGTGTAAATCCAAGCAGTGTTTGGAGAGCTCAGCGTGGCCACGTGTTCCCCAAGCAGCACTGCTCTGCCCACAGCCCTGCCAGCTACTGAGCCTCCCCCTGCCTCCACCCTCCCCTGCCTCCTGTGGGGAGCACCCCTCTGGAGTCAAACTCTGGCTGCCACTGCCTCCTTCTCCCTCCATTTCTCCTCAAGAATTTTTACTATTATTTTTAAGGAGGTATTTTGATTTCTGCTGTGGCTGAAGTACATCAGTGAACGAGCAGCTTGTAACTTGAAGGGGAAAGCAACAACAAAATCCCAGGCTCCTTCACACCCCCCAAGTTTAGTCACTGCTTTAACAGCTGCTGCTCTACCAACACCTCTCACACTCTATAAAACACCCTTTGCACTTCAGTGTCTTGTGATAACCCAACAACACTTCAGTTTTTCACCAACTTACTCCTCACTGTGGCTGAAGAAAACACAGAGCAGTTTCACACCTTGCTTTCCTGCAACCAGATGTCACTTGGTTACAAGAAGAAGGGATTTACCAGCAGGTGTAACTGTGCCAGACACTAGAAAGGGAGCAGGTAACTGGAGAAGCTGCTCAGTCCCTATCAGCTCTGTTGTTCAGAGTCAGGATGTAATGAGGATAACCCTGGAGATGACACAGATAATCTGAGTCACAGCACTGAAGGGTTGCTTCCCTCTACTGCAGTTTTAACTCTATCCTTGGCCCATCTAGCAACACTTCTGCACAGCTAAATACTCTCTTTCTGGAGATGACTGTCTGTTCAGGTTCTCATTTCACCCTGAATCCTCCATTTGTGCCCTAAATGCCTGGCAGAAATCAGTTCCCACATCCCATTCTTTGGGGAAATAATTCAGTAGCAAGCACAGGGTGCCAGTAAAACTGTTTCTGCCCAAACTCTCTGGTTCCCTCAGTGTCACAACCAAGCACCTAGCAGAGGCACACTCGGAATTGCTTCTTCCCAGAGCCTGGGCTCAGCCCCCTGCTTTGTTTACTCACTCTGCTCTGAGCCCAACTTACAAACAAAAGGTCTGACCCTGGTCCTCCCTCTCCAGCGAGAGCAGGGGCGTTACCGCAGTGAAGTTAAACTGTAAAAGGATCAGTTCCATGCTCCAAGGGCTCGCTCCTCCCCACGCTGAGCTCCGCAGGGCCCTGTCCATCAGTGTGCCCTAGCTCAGCACATCCATAGATGCGGCTGAAGACATCTACAGTCCCTCAGCAAGAGCAAACGGGCACTAGAGGACTCGAGGCAGCCCGAAAAGCATCGTTTTTAGAGGTGCTACACCCTGAAGCAACGCTACTAAACGGGGCTTTTCTCGGGCATCCCTTTTCTCGGGCATCCCCCGTCTGTGTGTCTGGGATCGCCACCCTCCGGCCTAACGGGGGCACGGAGGCTCCTGTCGGGCCGAACAAAGCGCCTGGTCCCCAGATTTTGGTGCCCTTCTCAAGCTATCGAGTCAGGGGGGTTCACCCGGGGTCGTCTTATTTCATTATTACGGCAGAAAAACCCTCTGACCTGGGGGATTTTCCCGGAGCGCTGATCAACACACGGCTCAGGAGACCCGAGGCAACGCCCTGCAGTTCCCCGAGGGCAAACGGGCAACAAACGGTGCCCCTGGCTCGGGGCAAACGGGCAGATTCCGCTCGCGGAGTAACACGTGGCCGGCGGCATTTGGCGCCCAGCTGGGGCCGGCGGAACCCGCGCACCCGGGGAGGAGCGAAGCGGCGGGGGCAGCGACCTGCCCTCGGCGCACACTCGACGGCTCCCCCCCCTCCCCATCTTCTCCGCCTCCCCCGGGCAAGGCGGGGATGCAGAGGAGGGGGGGAGAAGGAGGAGGGGCGACCCGCGCTGCCCGCGGCCCATCTGTCACCAGGCCCGGCAGGGAGGCTTCTCCCGCTCGGCCGATGGAGGGCGGGGCGCTGCCGCCTCCCGTCACAGCGGGCCCCGCACGGGCGAGGCCTGGCCTCGGCGAGAGAAGAGCCAACGCGCCTCCCCTCACAGACCGCGGCCGCTCCGCCACCGCCGGCGACCCCGCACCTCCCGGTTCGCTCCGCCCGTCCCTCTCCTCCCGGCGAGGCCCCGACTCCCCAACCCCGGAGCGGCCAGGCCGGGTCCCGGAGCAACAGCCGGGCCGACACCCGGGACACCCCGATCCCCTCGCCTCCCCTCAGCGCCCGGCCGGCCCCGGCCCTGCGAGCGGCCTCCTGACTGGTCACTCGGCCCCGCCAATCCCGGCGCTGGGGCCGGCGCTCGGGGGCTCCATATTGGCTGCTCGCACTCACCGAGCCTCGCTCCCCCGGTTCGGGTCCCGCTCTGATTGGCTCCGCTACCGGCCCCCGAAACCCAATCAGCGGCTCCACTCAGACACGGCGCAAAATGGCGCCCAACCCCGAACAAAGGCGAGGGAAGGGGCGGGAGCGAGCGGCGCAGGCGCGCGACGCTTCCCGCCCCGGCTGGCCCCGCCTCCCTGCTCGAGACAACCCCCCCTCCTCCCTCTCCCGGGCAACCGGGCCCCGCCCACCCGCGGTCCCGCGCCTGCGCCGCCGCTCGTGAGCGCGCCTCCCGGGAACGCGCATGCGCGGGGCGAGGCTCCACCCCCGCGCTGTGAGGAAGGGGGGCGGCTCCGCCTCTGGGCGCTTTGCGCGTGCGCGGCGGGGGAATGTTCTGGGCGGGGGCCATAGAGAGGTCGGTCCTCCAGCTGCCTAGAGTGGCGGG
>VYZU01023313.1:0-15720 GCA_013401355.1 Ceyx cyanopectus | reverse complement strand
AACAAAACAAAACAAATCAAACCTGTGGTTTTAATGTGTTATTAAATTTCAAGTTAGCGTGCAAGTTTAATTAATTAAAATCAAGGAACATAGATCCCCAATATTACTTCACCTATAAGGAATAATCTTTCCATTTTGTTCAACTAGATCCTTGGGCCAAGTGAAATTAGGAATCTCATGTGGTTTCAGTGGGTTTTTTTTGCATTTTTGTTTCCTGTATTTATTGCAGATTTCCACTTGGATACCTTATCTTTGATGGCAGCATGCATGCCTGGCCAGAACAGAACACCTTGGGCTCTGTTCCTGCACTTCTCAATACTCAAATGGGCACTGTAGGTTATACCTAGCATTTCCAACCTCATGTTGTGTGGTGTTATGATAATGTCCTTTGTATAGAAACCCATCATCTGCAGCAACCCATCTCTGTAGTCGCAATAAGTTTTACATCTGGAAGTGGCTGGGCTTTTTTTTTTTTTTCTGTCAGAATAATTCATTCAGACTCTGGTAAGGTTGAGTCATTCCATTTTTCTCACTTAAGTTTGTCAGCTTTCGTCTCCAAGATGGAAAATACTTGAGTTCTGTTTACGTAAGACCCTTCATTATTGTTTCCATTACTAAGAGATAGTCTTAAAAGCATGTACTCTCTAAACCCCTCCTTAAAAGCCATCTGCATATCAGTACCTCTGATGCTGTGAAATGTTCCATGCAGGCACAAAACTGTTTGCATGAAGCTCCTTGCAGAATCAGGGCCTTAGTAAGTTTCCAATACTATGAAATGCTCTGAAATTAGAGGCTTCATTTGCATAGTGGTCTCTACACTACCCAAATAGTTTGTGGCCTCTTTCTTGATGTACTTATTAAAAAAAAAAAAAAAATATTGATAGATGTACTTTTTTACTGTTTGGATTTTAATTGGTATTTAAAACCATTCACCACTTATCACCAAAAATAGTCTCAATTCAGATGAACATTCACTGAAATAGAGCAATTTTTTCAAAACAACCTGTATGACTTGAAAGTCTAAACTTTGTTTTCTGAAGGAATGTAAGTGCTGAGCATCCACATCCTTGCAACTTATCTGCCAAACTTTGAAAGTGGAATTCAGTGTTTGCAATGACAATTTAGGCAAAAATGCAACCCTTAAGTTCCTAAGCTCTTCACTAATCACCAAATATTTCAGTGTGAATGTTGAATTGACAGTTTATTGTAATTTGCCAAACTTTTGTCATCAGTCATTCCAGTGCCATTCTCTGCGGTCCCTAAGCAGATATTCTGAGACACACTTAATTGTGAATAATTATCAATGAATTTGCATAGTTATGTTAACATGCCCAGTGAATCTCTCTAAGGCCTTCTTGTCTTGGAGTCTTTCCATTTGTACGGTTTCCTCTGCCTTCTTTGGGTTTGGTCATACTTCTTTGTCATTGAATGTGTCCTACATAATTAATTTCCTTTCTCTGGCACAATTTGGTTATTGTGCAACCTCCCATTGTGATGTTTATCATTTTTGCTTCCGACCAACAGCTCATAACCAATTGCTCATTCCATCCAGATCCGCAAAGATCTGCAACATGATGCTGTGGTATATCCCAAGTGCTGAGGCAATCCCCGTGGGAAGTTGCATCAACTTTACAGTTGCTAAAAGGGGAATTTCAAGTGCAGTGTTTCGCACTTTCTGTGTTTGGTCAGACTTGCCAAAACCCTTTAATGTATACCCCAAAATGAAAGTCATTCCATCACTCGAAGTCCTAAATGCGATTGCCCGGATCCTCAGTTGGCGTAAATTAGCGTAGCTCCGTTGCCTTCAGTGGAGTTACACTAAGATACAACAGTGATGATCTGGCCCTTGCCCTCAGCTGCTGTCTTGGGTTAGCATTCATGTTTGATTGCCTTATTTAAATATTTCGAAGTTATAAAATCCCTTGCATTGTTTGGTTTCCTAGAATGGCCAATTGCTAACTGGATTTACTCGGTGTCTGTATCTGCACAGTAACATCTGATTTTGCCATGCAGTTTAGTTCACCCCTTTATTTTTACCTCAGTGCTATTGGGACTTTCTGTGGCACACATTTTTTTGCAGCACTGTAGTATCTATATCAGTGTTTTATATCTCTAAAATATCCCATATCCCTCATAAACACCTCATCATAATCTTCTTTTACAATATCTTTTGTATTCCCAGTAAGTGGATTTTACATTTTCTCATCTGCATGTAAAAAACTGCTCTTCTACCCTAACACACACAGAATTATCACTGCTTCAAAGTCTACTGATTTCTCTCCTTCTACAGATAACGTCACTGTGCTCTTTCAGCATGGGCTTATTTGGTGTACACTGTGTGAAATAACCTTAGGTTTTGAGGGATATTTTAGCACTGGCCATCATAAATGATTTTTCTATGCTTGACTGCTTACACTACTCTAAGATCCAGCAGTATCTGTTTTCTGTAATAAAAAAGAGGCAGAGGAGGACTGCACTGTAAGCACATCACTACTTTTATCTGTTGTTTTTGGACTGTTGTAAAAAAGGAAAAAAAAAACCTTTGAAAAAAAATTAAGTCTAAATAATTAATTACATTTAAGATGCATTTTCCAGAATTATTATATTTATATAGTTTCATTAAAATGATGAGTTGTAAGTAGTCAGAGTGATGTTTAAATTGTCATCTTCAGGCTTCAGAGTTAACAGTGCACTGAGATGAATGGAACCGAGTTTCCAAATTTTCAAACTGCAAATTGATTGTGACGTTATTATGGAAGCATTTTGTCAGCTTAAAAGAGCTATAAATATAATTTATTCAAAAAATATTAGATACTGGAAGACTTCTATATTAAGTATGAAAGAATCAACTCATACAGATGCATCTTATAAGAAAACCAAGCCATAACCTTTCTTTTTTTCTTGTTTTCTTCTTTTTTTTAGAGGTAGAGAGATATGTTTTCCAAGACAGTCAGTCTGGAACTTTCCTTGAACACACATTTCACACAAAAAGTCTTTTAAAGCAGGCCCAGTAGAAAATCACAACTTATTAATTTTACCTGTAAAACTATGATCTTTGGGATTCTTTTTTTTCTTGTATAAACTCATGATAGATAAATGAACTAAAATGACCCTGCATTAGATTCACTGAATGTTGAATTCAGAGTTTAATATGTAAATAGCATATAACTTACTTTTTTACTATATGTTCTAAATCTATAATTCAGCCATGATTTAGACATGCTACTAGATATAAAAATGAAAAAAAAAATTCTTGTTTATTTCTTACAAATCTCTGTATATTTTTATTTTTAAATACTAGGGTTATTCTTCAAAAGAAAGTGAATTCAGTATCTGCTGTTTTAACTGCTGTGCATTTGGCAAATAAGTTTTAATTTAAAACCTGGAAATGTTTGATATGCTGGACACTGCAGAGATAAACCACCGGTTTTGTTCCCCATGAATAAGAGTTATAAACAAATTATGGGAAAAAAACAAAACCAAACAAAACAAACAGGAAAATATTTAAATTTGATATGAAAAAATGGAATAATTTTTTTTAAAATGATAGATTATGGGTTTCTCCTCAAGGCTTCTCCAGGAACCATTGTAGGTGGTGATTTGTTTTCCTCTGATGCACTAATCAAGAAACATCTGTCAGGAAAGCGTAAGTATGTTCCATAAACACAGGCATAATGAAGGAGGGGCAAGGACCTTGTTTTTGAATAACACCCAATACACCTGTTGTAACTTCAATGTGAAGAAAGAATGGAATTATTAAGATTTATTTTATTTTTTTTAGCCAGCTAAGGTTTGATCTTCAATATTCCCAGTCACTGAAAAAGACCTTCAGTGGTTCTAAATTTTTCCTGACACCTGACCCAAAGTCCTTTTAAGTCGATGGAAAAGCTCCTGTTGCCTTTAGCTGGCTTTGGAGCTGAGATTGTGTTCTTTAAGTGTGAAAATCTTTCCCCGAGCAACACGTTTTTAATAGTGTGAGAACAATACTATAAAGCCAAATTCCTTAACCCATGAGCAGAATTTGTGCTCCTTACACTTCAGAAAAGCAGTTTCAGATTGATAATGTCATAGACAGAATCCTATTATTACTTTTTTAGAGGAAAAAGGTATTTTTAAGGTATTANCCAGTAGAAAATCACAACTTATTAATTTTACCTGTAAAACTATGATCTTTGGGATTCTTTTTTTTCTTGTATAAACTCATGATAGATAAATGAACTAAAATGACCCTGCATTAGATTCACTGAATGTTGAATTCAGAGTTTAATATGTAAATAGCATATAACTTACTTTTTTACTATATGTTCTAAATCTATAATTCAGCCATGATTTAGACATGCTACTAGATATAAAAATGAAAAAAAAAATTCTTGTTTATTTCTTACAAATCTCTGTATATTTTTATTTTTAAATACTAGGGTTATTCTTCAAAAGAAAGTGAATTCAGTATCTGCTGTTTTAACTGCTGTGCATTTGGCAAATAAGTTTTAATTTAAAACCTGGAAATGTTTGATATGCTGGACACTGCAGAGATAAACCACCGGTTTTGTTCCCCATGAATAAGAGTTATAAACAAATTATGGGAAAAAAACAAAACCAAACAAAACAAACAGGAAAATATTTANAAACTCATGATAGATAAATGAACTAAAATGACCCTGCATTAGATTCACTGAATGTTGAATTCAGAGTTTAATATGTAAATAGCATATAACTTACTTTTTTACTATATGTTCTAAATCTATAATTCAGCCATGATTTAGACATGCTACTAGATATAAAAATGAAAAAAAAAATTCTTGTTTATTTCTTACAAATCTCTGTATATTTTTATTTTTAAATACTAGGGTTATTCTTCAAAAGAAAGTGAATTCAGTATCTGCTGTTTTAACTGCTGTGCATTTGGCAAATAAGTTTTAATTTAAAACCTGGAAATGTTTGATATGCTGGACACTGCAGAGATAAACCACCGGTTTTGTTCCCCATGAATAAGAGTTATAAACAAATTATGGGAAAAAAACAAAACCAAACAAACAGGAAAATATTTAAATTTGATATGAAAAAATGGAATAATTTTTTTTAAAATGATAGATTATGGGTTTCTCCTCAAGGCTTCTCCAGGAACCATTGTAGGTGGTGATTTGTTTTCCTCTGATGCACTAATCAAGAAACATCTGTCAGGAAAGCGTAAGTATGTTCCATAAACACAGGCATAATGAAGGAGGGGCAAGGACCTTGTTTTTGAATAACACCCAATACACCTGTTGTAACTTCAATGTGAAGAAAGAATGGAATTATTAAGATTTATTTTATTTTTTTTAGCCAGCTAAGGTTTGATCTTCAATATTCCCAGTCACTGAAAAAGACCTTCAGTGGTTCTAAATTTTTCCTGACACCTGACCCAAAGTCCTTTTAAGTCGATGGAAAAGCTCCTGTTGCCTTTAGCTGGCTTTGGAGCTGAGATTGTGTTCTTTAAGTGTGAAAATCTTTCCCCGAGCAACACGTTTTTAATAGTGTGAGAACAATACTATAAAGCCAAATTCCTTAACCCATGAGCAGAATTTGTGCTCCTTACACTTCAGAAAAGCAGTTTCAGATTGATAATGTCATAGACAGAATCCTATTATTACTTTTTTAGAGGAAAAAGGTATTTTTAAGGTATTAATTAAAATTGGTAAGAAAGTTTATCTTTTGTTGACTTCTATTTTATATAATAAAACTTCATCAATTAAAAAAAAATAAGTAATATTTAATGCATTTAAGAGGTAATTGTCTACCAAAACTTGTAGCCAGAATGCAATGCTTTGACCATAGTTTGCCTGATTTTAATTCAATTTCTTTAAATTTTGGTACTGATTCACAAATGGGAAATAAGTAAGCATGTCAGGACTGCATATCTCCAATTATTGCTAAAATTCCCATGAATGTTAATGTACCACAGAACAAATGTGTTTTATATTTTCATATAAAGTCTTACATAATCAAGAATTATCTCAAAAATTATTTTATTCCATTTTAAAGTTTAAAAGCCATTTTGTCAAGGTAGTGTGATTGGCATTCAGATTTTTTTTTTGTCTGTTTGTTTCAATGAAAATACTTTCCACTCGAAGGTAAAGTAAATGTAAAGAATATTTGTGCAAAGGTTGTGGGATTTTTTCTTATAATTTTCCCTCATAAAAAAGGGAAGTTGTCACTTTATAAAGGCATTTGCAATCAAATTATATTTTATTTATATATTATTATTTGATATCTATATCTTTATTATGTTGCTGTCTAAAATGATGAGTATTGGGAAGTGGGAATTTAGGAGAGACATTTCTATAAGATGTAGTTTGCTGGGTAACCTGTTCCACAGTCTTTCAGTTGACCTTCCTGAGCTGATATGTTCATCTTGATATTAGTGGTGTTCCTAGGGCTGAATGGGTGCTGAGAGTGGAATTCTGCCTATCCCTACTTCATGCCAGGAGGTTAATAAGAGGCTTTTCTTCTTCCATGTCATGTACAGCTGAGGGTCACAACCTCTGAACTAATCAAAACAGAGAATTTATGTATCAGCTATGTTCCTGCCCTATGTATTATTCTCCCAGATCTTTGTCAGCAGGGAGTAAATTAGCAGGAAAGTCTGTGAGGATAGTGTTTTTTAAAAAATACTTCGAGTTTGAATATAAGATGTAAACAAAACATTCACTCTGAAAATAGAAAGTTGCAGTTTTTCTTCCCCAACCTGCAAAGACAAAAGTAGTAATCAATGTTTACACGAGATCTGTATAAGCACTAACCAAGTAAATTAGAAAGCAGAGTAAGGAGCAATAAAAAGATGCTCAGGGATATTTGGCTGCAAGCAGACAAAACCACCAAGTGATTTTGGAAAAGAAGCATATTGCTTTAAAAAACAACAGAGGGAAACCTTTTTCTTGTAAGAAAATCACAGTCACTAAAGTTCTTAGCCTCTCCCTCAAGGCTGCTTTTCTAACTCTGCAGTGCATGAGAACTCTAAGCCCTGATGTATAATAGAGCATGAGCACTTTCTCTCTCTGCTTGCATTTCCCACTGCGAGCAAAGTGCTCCTGGGAGAGGGAGCTGTTTGCTCCCCTGCAGCCGGCAGGCTCTCGGTGCCATTGTGCTGCGCAGCCATTTAGCCCCATTTGTAACCTCCGACCTCTCCAGCACTCTCTGCAGCTGTTGAGGAAACTATTCCTGCAGCTATTAGACTGCAAAGTTAAAGTGGCTCTTTCATGACATGTTTACAGTATAAACCAAGCTTGCACTGCCTAATCTGATGGGAGTTGAAGGAGGGGGAATTGCACAAAAGGGTGGACTTTCTGCCTTTGTTAAAGTGAAGGAGAAAGGAAGGAGGACCAAAGTAAGAAAAGACACCAGAGCATATCCTGTGACAATAAAAAGCACAATTCATTTTCAAGTGTTATACTTAATGATACCTTGGAACGTTCTCATGAAGCTGGAATTATTACTTAAGTGCTGTTCAATACAGTCTCATATTCCAGCACAAGAGGGAATAGTTTAGCTTGGAACTGTTTTAATGGTCTTATCAGAGCTTCCTGCCCTCACTGAAGGGATATCTCCTTTGTTCTCATAATGTGCAAACTGCCTCATACAGGCTGACAGGTTAGAGTGAAATGGCACCAATTTCAGGTTATTGAATACTGTGCTAAAAGCTCAATTGTTTCTTTTACTGCTATCCAGACATCTGCAACATCTTTTCAGGAGGGACAGGAAACTCCAAAGCAGAGGCAGATGAATGCCCAGAGTAGAAACTGAATTATCTCAGGCATACAGTCTCTCTCATTAATTAGGATGTTTGGTGAGAACCACTTTAACTCACTGAGAATTTCTAAGCATTCATTAGCTCTGCAAACTGCACTCAAAAGTTTTAATTTCAATTTGTTGAAAAGAACATATATAAACACAAAGAAATACACAATATTTTTAATATATACAACTATAAAAACAAATTGGCTGATAGCTGAACTTGAACTATCAAGAAGGGACTGAAATCAAGTGGAATGATAGTGCTTGATCTTTCTGGAAGTTAGTCAGTATGCATGTTTACTGCCAACAGGAGGCTAAGCAGTATGAACTCTGATACAGCTTTTAAGGTGTATTGCAGAATTACAGGATCTTCCAAATGTTACCTAGTCCAAAATCTTGCTCAGACTAAGTCCAGTTGGAGAAGTTTTCTAAGGACCTTGTTCAGCCAACTTTTTAGTATCTCTAAGGTTAAACATTCCCACAGCCTGTTCCAGTGTTTGAATTGGGGTTTTCCCGTGCTGAACCTCATCCACATTACCTCTCATTCTTCAGATGTGCAGCTCTGAGAAAACTTTTGCTATGATTAGGAATTGGCTGGATGGTCACATCCAGAGGGTGATGGTCAATGGCTCGATGTCCAGTTGGAGAACAGGACAAGTGGTGCCCCTCAGGGGTCTGTACAGGGACCTGTACTATTTAATATCTTCAGTAATTATATTGACAGTGGGATGGAGGCACCATCAGCAAGTTGGCAGATGACTCCAAGCTGAGTGGTGCTGTGGAAAGGCTGGAGGGATGGGATGTCATCCAGAGGGACCTGGATAGGCTGGAGAGGTGGCCCAGGAGAACCTCATGAGGTTCAACAAGACTAAATGCAGGGTCCTGCACCTGGGTTGGAACAACCCTCACTATAAATCCAGGCTGGGAGATGAGGTTCTGGGAAGCAGCTCTGCAGAAAAGGACTTGGGGGTGTTGGTGGATGAGAAGCTGGACATGAGCCAGCAGTGGGCACTTGCAGCCTTGAAGGTCAATTGTATCCTGGGCTGCAGCAAGAGAAGTGTGGGCAGCAGNATGGGGCCTACAGGAAGGCTGGAGAGGGGCTGTTCCCAAGGGCCTGGAGTGAAAGGATGAGGGGTAATGGGTTTAAATTAGAGAAGAGTAGATTTAGACTGGGTATCAGGAAGAAGTTCTTGACCTTAAGGGTGGTAGAACAGTGGAATAGGCTCCCCAGGGAAGTGGTTGAGGCTCCATCCCTGGAGCTATTCCAGGTGAGGTTGGCCAAGGCTCTGAGCAGCCTGGGCTAGTTGAGGGTGTCCCTGCTCTCTGCAGGGGGGCTGCACTAGATGCCCTTTGGAGGTCCCTTCCAGCCCTAGACATTCTATGATTCACTACCATTCTGTTAGGTATTCATAGACAGCAATAAGATTTCTTAACTTTTCTAATTGTATTTGTGGAGCACTGGGAGGAATGCAGAAGACATTGTACCCTCTTAAGTATTGCTTCATTAGGGCTGATTTGTCTGCCTACTGTCTACCATCTGAAACTACCTCAAGGCAGTAGGATGGAGCACTTGCAGGGGTGGGCATAGCAGTGGTCATGCCCAACCTCTCCTCCTTGAAGACAGGTTCATGATTGGATTCCTACTAGTACTAGCTGTAGTGTTCATTAGCCTTCTTACTAGACTAGACTGCCTCTCACAGTCTGATATAATCCACATTCACTATTTTCACATTTCCTCACTTTGCCTTCTGACAAATGTTTTTAGGCCTAGAGGGAAAAAAGCTGCTTGTTTTCATGAATGATTTTACTCTTTTGCTATTGATTCTTCATCCCCAAAACAGAAAGTAGTAGCTCTGCTTTGTCTGTCTGGGTAAGCAAAACCTTTGAGAGTTTGTTCCCTTGATTTAAATGTTAGCCTGTCCCAGTTACTGGATAACATGTGTTTTCCAGATAGAAAGATATATTTGGAAGCCATGTAAAATTAGATCCAGTATAAGAAATTCATGGTACAATAGCACTTCTCAAGGGTGTTAATGGGCATGGTGCAGTGACTGCATATGGAACAAAATACACTTCTCAGTTTTTAGGTGCAGTTTGTCACCTGAACACTTTTTATACTAAACTGTTATGTTTACCTTATCTTACCTTTCCAAAGGTGCAATGAAAATCATCTTCTTTTGCTCTAATTGCCCTTTTGAAACAAATGAATAGGAAACAAACTGTTAATAGTGAAGAAAGTTCCATCCCAATACATTTTCTTTCATTTGGATGATTTTAATGGTTTTGGTTCTCTGAGCCCTCATGCTGCCCATTATATATTTCCTAGATAATTCAAAGGTGTTTACAGTCCTATTCATTTATGGCTTTGCCATAATGCTAGACCAAGAGGACTCTCATTAAGGCAGCACTCCTGTTTCTTTCTTAATTATATAGGGCTAGAAATATTTTTTTTAGGCTTAGTCTTTCATACAAATATTACCTATGCTGTTTTGAAAGAGAAGAAATAAATTGGACTTTCTTCACGCTCTTATTCTTTCCATGTTTGGAAATGAACATTTGAATTTGGAACAGATTCAATCCTGGTGCCAGGAAGTGCTCTCAGCTGCAGGGAGGGGATCCACAGCTGGCCTGAGAAGCAGGAGATGCTGGCAGGAGAGAAAGCATGGGCAGGGTGCCCGGGGAGAGAGAGAGCTGATTCACAGCTTCCCCCTGGCAGCTTCTGCGAGTGGAGCACCCCCTGGGTAGTGCACAGAACCTGTTTCACATTAAGCACATGCCATGCCTTTGGCAACTGGCATGTTAGGTGGTATGTGCTGGGGCTAGATGTGAGAACAGCAGGCAGCTCATGGCACTAGCTGCTGGGAAGCTGGGAAATCCTGGATGCTAGCAGAACAGGCAGCATGCAGAGGTGGTAACTGAAAGCACAGGAATATTTTTTTTTTTTCCAAAGCAATGTAATTAATTTAAACACATCGTATGTATCTGTGCGTTCAAGTGTACAGAAATATTTTAGATGCCAGCATGATGCATTTTAGTCTGCTTACAGCAAAATGGATTTCAGTGTAATTAAAAAACATACCATGTTCTTTTTCACTCACACACAGATCAAAAAATGAAGTAATGCAATACAGATAATGCCAGCAGTTAAGGCCAGAAAAAAAAATGTACATGCAGAAAGTCAGGGAATTAATTAAATTTTAACTAAGGAGAAGAGTATGCTGTCAGCCATACCCTCTTTAGAACCATTCAATTGCTGGGAATGTCTAGAGGCAAAGACAGAGACAGAGTGATCTCTCAGTAGAGATAAAAGAGACTGAAATTACTCCATGAAGCCTCTGAGCCAAAATTATTTTAGTCTCATACCTGGATTAGTTCCATAGGCCTGGCATCATTCCCTCATGGATAGGGACACTACAGTGCAAGTGGTTACAACAAATCCTTTCATTCAACACTTCTTTCCAGGGTCCAAAATGCAGTGACCTGCATTTCTCCCAGCATCTTCTGAGAGGGGTGATCCTTGCCTGGATCCCCTGATCTCCTGCCCATTCCTACTGGAACTGCATTGAATCCAATACCAAAAAGCAGCTGAGAAGATAGATTTTTCTCAGTTCACTCATTTGATGTTCCACCACAATTTTATTTCATTTTTTTCTGCTTCTTGTTATTGTCTCAATTCATCTTCCTTTATATCTGCTGTGGTTTGGGGTTTTTAATTTTCCTATTACCTCCAATGAATCCTGTCATGTTGGTGGCATTCTGCTAAATAAGAAATGTTAGCATCATTTTACATATGAAAAGGTAGTATTTAGCACTTCTGCTAAAACTAAATTTGTGTGATTAAGTACTCCTAGTTAAGCTGAATACAGAGAAATAATTAACATATGAATCTAAATTTATTTTCTTTTTTGATTTTTGACTTGCAACACATCTTTATGAACCTTTGTTATTTTTAAGAGTCTGAAATCACATGCTTTTGTAGGCATATTTGTGAGGACTAGCACATAGGTTTAGCCTTGTACACTAAACCATAAACTGAAGATCCACTGATATATTCATTATTTGCATACCTGTCCCAAAGAATTTATGCTGCCTCTTGAACCATTTCAGATGAGCTTTAAATGAGCTCTGATGCAGTTTTCAGAAGTGCCCAGTGTTAGCCTGGTTCTGCTCTTTTTGAAGCCAGTGTTATAGCTCAAAAGGACTTTAAAGAAAATAAAAGAGTGCAAGATACTTGAAATGCCTCATTGTGCCTTAGCAGCCAAGAAATTCCGTGTTAAGGTTTTACAACACACGACGTTTTCCCCCCTGATGCAAGGGTGCAATGTGTACCCAGTCATCTCAGCCATGTCAGAAGACCACAGGCAATGTAGACTACCAAAAAGATAAAATCATCTTGGAGAAAAGATCAGGAGGATGAGAAGGATGATGAAAGAACAGATAATGGAAAGAAACAACAAAGGAGAGGGAAGAAGAAAGAACTGTCGACTTCAAGGTTATTAGAGATCATGAAAAGAGGAAAGGATGAGGGAGGAACAGAATGAAGACATCAACCAAATGGAACAGAGGAAAAAAGAAGCAAAAGGAAGAGACAATTCAAAATGACAAGAAAAGACAATGAGGAAGGAAAAGGATCTGGAAAAGGAAGGAGAGGAATATGGAAGAGAAATATGGAGAGAAATATGAATGGAAATAAAACCATGGGACAAAAGTAAATTAAGGTTCTTTCTCCATCGTAGGAAAAAGATAACAGGTTGAAAATAGGAAGAAAGAGGCATCAGGAATGAAAATGGAAGGAGTAAATTAAAGAGTGAAGGGGTATGTAGATGTGCAGCTTCACTGAGGGAAATTAAAAGAAAAGAAAGGTATCCTAACAAAACTGTTGGGTTTTGTTTTGTTTTTTAATTCACAGATAGGTTGTATAGGTATAATTGGTTTTTTTTTGTCTAGACATCAAATGAAAGTAACATCATTTTAGGATTTCAGAAGTCTAATACTATGCCAAAAAAAAAATAGACAATAAAAGACAATGGGGTAAGAGTGGAAAGGCATCTGTGTTCCTGCTGGAATTCAAACAGACAACAGCTTTTGTGTCTTCATGAGGAAAAGGATCAGCAGCATTCCCACTTCACATACTTGATTAGATCTTGACAATCTACTGAAATACCTGGGACTGAAAATAAGATTTAGAGATTTACACATCCAGATTGCTTTGACAGAGCTGGCTGGAAGAGTCATGGCTGGGAGGCATTGCTCTGCTTAGAAAGGTAAAGACAAAATGGGTTGCTAGTTTCTGTCCAGTTTTTTTTTAAAAATAGGTGTTTTCATAACAATAACCACAACCCTGACTGTTACTGATACACCCGAGGCCAAAAAATCTCCACCAAGGACTACAGAGCTCTGCTTATGATCTCTTCATCTCTTTTCTCACCCTGGAGTTCTCCCTGCAGGTTAGTGTTGAGTGGCATAGGAAGAAACTGGAGGAGAACTTGTTCTCTCTTTTGGCCTCTTAAATAATTACAAAGGGGACTTGTTTGTCAGGAGCTGCAAGCCTGTTGTTTTCTGACATGCACTCAAACTGAAGAGGCATAGATATATAATCAAATTCTCATGCCTTACAGAAAACTCCATATCTTAATTCAAAAATTCAGCTGCTTCTTGTTCCTTCCCTTTCTTACCCACTCCCCCTTTTTTCTTCTTCCTTACATATTCAATTCAGGAAACTGCACACACAGTGTCTTTAAAGGTTCACTTTTTTAACCTTTTGTTTCTGGACTACCTGACTAGAAAACAAAAAGAAAACCCCACAATATTTTATTTATGAATCTGCATGTCGTTTCAGAAGACACATGGCTTTGTAGCTGAAAACAGAGCAGTAAGAACCACTTCTTGCCCATTTTCCTCTTCTAAGTAAAATAATTTAGCCTGTCTATACCCCAGTTTTTGTCTGCCAAATTCTTCCCTTTTTGAAAGCAGTACTGTGAGATTTTACCCATTAATGTTTGTAAAATACTTTCAGATCTTCAGATGAAAGAAAAAAAATGCAAGGTAGTATTGTGTCTGTCTTCCAGTCTCCCGACCTGTGAATTCCATTCATGGTGATTCAGTCAAATAAAACAGAACCTCAAATACATGGAAACCAATAAAAGAATTCTACAATCTGTTATGAAAAAAAATCCCACAGGAAAAAATTCTATTTCTCTAGCCTTTCTGAGCCTTTCAACAGAAAATCACACCTCTGCTATAGAGATTGACAGCATGGGCAAAATTGAACTATGGGAAAGATAATATTTTCTATTAAATCCCAGTTCTTTGGAACATTCTCAAGACAAATTTTGGATTTTTGCACAATGTACTGGTTTACTCCTCCATTCAATTCAATATGATTTTTCTTTTGGGTGGCTAACTACACCTGTTTTATATATTGAATTATTAATTTGTAGGATATATATTCTGTCTGGTGGACTATTTTATTTCTATGTGTGTTCATTTAATTACTCAGGGGAGTATTACAATATAGTAGGTACTAAGTGATGTAAATTAAACAACAAAAGGAACATCATTCTTTAGAGCTGATACACCAGCTTATTAATAACAGGTCATGAAAGGTATTTTGTAGCAACCTGTAGCCAGCACCATTATAGTTTGGTGGGTTGTAGAAAGGATTGCTGCCTGTTGTCTCTTGTCATGACCTAAGTGAGAAAAATTAATGGCTTAATTCAGTTCCACGGGAGCAAATTTCCTCAGCATAAAAATTAAATGGTGAAACTGTTTGCTATAATTGGAATTGAGAATGCTCTTTATGTCTGTTAGTGGCTATTATTATTTAGTTATTTATTTATACAGTGTCCACTGAGTACTATTACAAATCCCCTAGGGGTCATTGTCATTTTGTGGTAAAATCTCTAAAAGAAAAAAAAAACACTAAATGTTTTCATTATATTTCAGATTATTACATCTTTGTTTTATCAGCATATTTTAGAGACAATTTAGGATTTTATACAAATTTTAACATTAAGTCAACCAAAGCTATACAATAATGAAGACAAAACTGCCTCAGTTCTGTCTTTGCACCTTTCTGTAACATCCTATTTGGTCTCATGCTAGTTGAGCTGTAAATCTAAATATGTAAGCTCCATGCAAGCTTATCTAGCTCCCATAGACCTAGATAAAAGCCTAGGAATAGAAGTATTCATGCAGATCTTATTTGCAGTCTGCTATGTTAGTGTGAGCTGGTTTTCTTGGTTTGTTTTTTTTTTTCTGAGCTGAGTTTGCAGCAAGACTTTTAACCTCTGGCATTTGGAAAAACCCTCCAAGAGCCCATTTGGACATTGCATCCATTTAATCCCAGTCCCAGGTACCTCCCTAAATTCCTTCAAACTGCTGAAAGTCTTTATTTGCTGCACACCTTCAGATCTTTCCCTGATGAAGAATGGGCAGTGGGGCTCAAGTGTATTTAATTCAGTGTGTCTCTCACCTTTTTTCATTGCTGCTGTTGAATTTGAGCCCGATACTGAATCCAGATGCTGCAGCTGCCTGCCCAGTTTTTTGCTTCTGGTCCCAAAAAAGCTTCTCTGGAATGTTGTGTGAAATGAATGGGACAATCAAGGCAGTGCTAACTACATTCCCCTTTGCTGACAAGCTCTTCCTTTTACTGGATACCCTGAATTTGTGGTGAAGTGCTAGTGTTGTATGTTCTGAACTTCACTCATTACAGGGTGCATTCCTTTTGCTACCTTACTTTTTACAATACTAAAGTAATTCCTTTGCTGCAGCCAGATATTCTGTAGAGGCTACAAATAAGCTTCCAGTCCTGCCAAATTACATTCACTTTATGTGAGGAAACTATTTCTCTTTTTCCATTCACTCTGACATTCATTTTCAAAGGGTTTCACATCACTTGCCTGTTATAAGCACATGTGCATATTTTTTTTTCTGGCATTGTGGCATGTA